>JAQGCA010001746.1:0-16113 GCA_034698945.1 Protaphorura quadriocellata
GCCCTTGATATTTTAAGACTTGTCGTCCTAATTGGAAAGTATTAAAGTATCGGCACGTAAAGCAGCAATTCTGATTCTGAAGCATTTAGTACTGAATCGAACCGTTGTACGGACAGAAATATGTACTAATTTTTGCAACTTACATATTTATTTATCGTTAATTTTCTAGTTATGCGGAGTTGGACTGATTGTGTTTGGAGCGTTGACGCAGACAGGATATGAGAAGTATTTGGATTTCCTGGGTGACCTAAGTGCTTACAAAGCTCCGCCCATCATTGCCATTGTTGTTGGATCTATCGTATTCGTCATTGCCTTTGCTGGTTGTTGTGGTGCCTGTCGTGAGAGTAATTGCCTTATGATGACGGTAAGATTTCGTTTTGAAAAGTCTGACAAATTAGAAAATATGTTCACGTAATTCTACAGGGGCGTAATTTCTTTCGTATGCCTGCTCTGTAAGAGGGTTTAGGTTTAGGGTTTCCGTACTCCTGCCATTAAATTCAAATTGATTCCTCTGATAATTTTAATACTCACTACTTCCAAAATTGATTGTTGGAGTCGCATTTACTCTAGCGAATTGTCAAGTCAATGCGTTGTTCCAAACTTTATGGAAATGTCGATGACTGATTCGACAGGTCAGAAAAACATGTTGTTTCTCTGATTCATTGTACGCAGAGGAAAGATAAGGAAGGACTCTCATTTACGATAGTATATACCTATTTCAAATTGTTCACAAGATATACAAAGCAAAGTCTAACAAATGACGCTCGTTGTTTATTTTGTGTGTGTGAAGGAGCTCCTAATTCCCCAAAATAACCGAAAAATGAAATAAGGAGGCATAGGCCAAGGACAACTATCCATGATTCATGCAGATTAGATACAATCATATCCGCCCTGATATGTAGAATTAGAATGACACGACTTTATTTTACTTTCAGTTTATTTACGCTGGGTAAAACTGATAATTGACTTTCTGACGTCTCAGTTTCCTCTGTGCACCAGTGTTAAGATTTTGGCGTTTAGATTTCGGTGTTTAGATATCGGTGTTTAGATTTCGGTGTTTAGATATCGGTGTTGGTGGTGTTGGTCGGTGTCGGTGGTGGACTCACCTAAATTATTTTGAACATAACATTTTCCTTTGTTAACTGTTTTCAAATATTTGTAATTATCTTGATGCTGCTCCTACGGAAAATTAATTTACAACATCGCGCCTTACCGCCAGACGATAGGATAAGTACGTTATATCGAGAGAGCATTATAATCGGTATTTTAAACGTGGAGAGATGGGACGTGTAGGCTTGTACACATTATGTGCGATATTGTTCGCTATAGGATCCCTTCATTTGCAGTGTAATTTTTTAATTTTGTTAGAAGTCAAAATTCGGATTGAATTAAATTTCAATTTTTTTTACAGTACGCCATCTTGATGTCAACGATTTTGATTGTGACTGTCGGGATTGTAGTAGCCGTATTGATGAACCAGGATGAGTTTAAGAAACACTTTTCTGACGGAATGAAGAAATTGATGCAGCGATATGGACATGGCGATGAGAGTGGAGTAGAGGCAACGAAATCTTGGGACTTGTTGCAAGGGGAGGTTCGTATTTCATAAGAACAATCATTATATTATGGGAGTGTAAGGCGATGGAAAGGAAATATTTCATTTAACTCAATTTAATTTCACACAAACAGTTGAAATGCTGCGGAATTGAATCATACAACGACTGGACAGAACCACCCGTTTCAAAATCTGTCCCAGAGTCATGTTGCGTTAAAGATTTCCCTGGATGCAATCTTGTTCCAACTCCTGTCACTGTTTACAATCAGGTACATAAAATGTCTAACTCTCAAGAAATACTAATTTAAGCCAGCCATCTCAACAAATAATTGTATTTTAAATGAATTATGGAGATTTTCCATATTATGAAATTGCATTGCGGTAACGGGTCGATGTCGAACATATACAGAAGAGAATAGCTCTGATCCGACCGACATAAGTTAACAACTTCCCTCGGTAAGCTCATACTGGTAAAAAAAATCGGTTGTGGGGAGTTTGCAAAATTTGAGTCCCGCAGAAAGTGGTTCGATTCCAGTATCAACCTGGTGAACAGACCAGTAATACTTGGTCATGACTTCATTGACCCCGCTGATGTCATAGCTATTGAATGCGAAGAAAGTGGGCCTGTATAAGGATAGTGTCACTAGTTTAGAAACAACAATCTGGATTTTGTTTTGTTTACACAGTTCAGCTTACCTTTGTCAAGTTGTGTTCGATCCGATAATCTACTAATTTATTGATTCAGGAAGGTTGGAATGTTCAGACTTGACTTCCGTTTGTAATAGTGATTGCATATTGCAGTATGATTCTGTAGACAAAATTCGGGAAGTCTGAATATGGATGTTATGGATAATTCTGCTCTGTGAAAAATTTTCCAAGGGCTTTGGCATGAGAACTGAAAACTGAGTGAGAACCTCTGTCTTTTTACTTTTCTGTGTACAAACATGCACAGACACAGACATGCATTTTAATGTTGTTGTATGAGGCAGTCAACAATTTAAGCAAATATTTTCTCAGGGATGAATTTTGATTTGTTTTGTCGCGTCGTTTCAGCTGAGTCATGTATTATTTGCCTCAACAGTGACGATCTGTTAAATTCATTTTGTGAATCATTTTCAAATTGTAATAATTTCTAAATTGTAGTCTCATAAGCAGAATAGTGCGCATGTGTGCATGTGTGACGTGTGAGTTCCAATATTATGTGTGGATTTTCAACATATCATGCTCTGAAGGTCTAGGCATCATATTTCTGCCGTATTAAATGTAACATACCCTTTTAATTTAGAAAAGTATTTACTACACCAGTAATTGCGGTACATGTATTTCCGTGCATTTAAATTTCGACTTGCTGTAAATTCCGCCAATTGAGGTCACTACTGTAATTGCAATTTCGCAATGTGATTTGCTGTGCAGAATTTGCTACGGTCATTCCCACCTGAATTTATTAATTTTTATATTCTATTCTCGTATTTTTGTATCACCAGGGATGTTTACAAAAGGCGATTGATGACATCGGTTTGAAATACCTGACTATAGCTGGAAGTCTTTTTGGAGCAGCTCTTTTACTCGCCATTATCTTCTCATGTTGTTTGGCAGCTCGATTCCGTCGAAAAGTTTATTCGTCGTAAATGGATGACCTTATCTTCAACTTATCTACAGACTTCCTGTAAAACTAGGTCGACACAGTCGACAGGGGAATATCGGACGAAAAAAAGTACAGATAACATAAAATGTTATAAATCTACGTGTTACTTCATGTGTTCTATTACTATGCATTCATTCATTCAGAATAAATTTGTTGGTCCATATTTGTACAAGATGCCGTACAGGGTGGTTCATAATCATTGATCACAACCTATCGTTTCAACCAGAGGGTGAATTTTGTCTGATCCGGATTGGGTTGTCATCAAAATGCTTAGCTTAGCCATAAAATGGTTTGCATTTATCCGACGTTCCTTACAAAATTTGACACAAAATGTATATCTCACAGTCACAGAATTTGGACTAGCCCGGAATGACGGGCGGAGAGAAGTGTATGAACATAAACCACCCTGTCTAAAGAAGTAATAATTATTCTTACACATAATCTTCAAAAAAACATATTTTTTATTATTATTACATTACATTACGCGTCACGGTATTGATCCGGATATCTTTAAATATGGATTTTTTTTATTCTTCAGTTCGTCAAATAAAACTCAATAATTATTGTACATGTACGTACGTACTTATGTATGCGTATTGCGTTGGTCGGACAGGTAGTCATAAGAAAAACGGTACAAAAAAAATGAAGCCTAATTTTGATCACATTGAAATTAGTTAATTATGTGAATTAGGTATTTATTCAAATGACCCCTGTGTTCCCCGTCCATGGGTATTGTCCCGGGCATTGTTGGCAAGTTTTCATGTAACGCACTCCACTCTTGTGCCATAAATTACAAACTCGTGGGTGTGAACATCTTGGTGGACGCTGTAGACAGAAAATAGAATTAGTATTCAAATTTCCAAAATAAAACATGTAAAGTGTATTCGAGTAGAATCCGGACATGAGAAAAGTGGAAGGATCTATTTAACCCCATGTCCGATTGAAATCCACTGTTGTGAAGTATAACGTTTCGGAATTCTGATGAATTTTGTTACTAGAATTTTATCAGTCATCCGAATAATAAGCAAGAATTAGCTCAATCCGACCATCCTGTTAGAAGAAAGGTCGATATGTTCATTCATAGGGTGAGCGTGTCTGTGTTCACTATTTTGGACAGGTGTTCAGTTCCTATGTGGATTCACAATATTCACATACGACTGCGTCGAGATTATTTGAGATCCCTTCGTCAATTCAAATAACGTTCATCTATAGGGAACTACTTCCGATTCATTCTCGGATTTCTATTATTATCCATAAATCGGCAATTTTGATGACGGGAGGACACAGTTTTTGCAGTAAAATAAAATTCTGTCCAGCCAATGCAACATTTTGCTTTGATTTTCGACTCAATCCGGTTTTATACAAAAAGTGGTTTCTCTTTCAATTAGGGAATTCAATAGTGTACTGGTCCGAATATGATCAGATCCTATATCCCTATTTTTAACTGAGAGCGATATCTGACTCGATCGGGGCCTTAATTGATTAGATCCTTACATCCTGATTAGACCGACAGTTCCATGGTTCAAAGTTGAGTATTCTGGATTGTGGCGTTGGATTTCTGATCCATTGAATTGCTTGCCAGTTTGTAACGAGCCAAACATCGTCCATACTTGTCAATGCATCCAAGAAGGACTCAAAACCTATATAATTACATCGAATTATAATTTGGAACAATCAATTTCAAGTTGATGTTAAGAATTTTAATAATGAGAAGTTTCTAAGAAATGAAGTTTACCTTCTTTATGATGCGGTTGCGTGAACCAGGCAGCGTGGTAATAAAGTCCAAACGGTGCCCGGTTAGTGTTGTAATGGCGTTCAAAATTCTTTGCCAATAATTGGTAAATGCCTTCCGCGGTCGGTGGGTTTGAACAGGCGTCTCCCATTGAGCATCTCCCGCCCTTTAAGTCATAGATTCAGTGTTAAATTTGTGATACGTTTAACCAATTGGACATTCGAGAACGTTTCCAGAAACCGAAACATTTTTGGCAGTAGTTCGTGCATTTTTAAACTAATCACACCTTCGGTTCAGAGACACAATGAATTATATCGAAATTAAGATGTTACAAATTAGCCACCACTTGTTTTTTTTTAAACCTGAAGCATATGAACGCCGTGGCCAAAATTCTAGTAATATTCTCTTATTTGTTCGATATTCGGGGATCTTGGTTACTTTCACAAATTTTCTCCAATATTGCGAATTAGGTAAATATTACCTTCAAATCTTGCCACATGACCATAGGAACTTCCCATACTCCTGGGTACGATTTTGTTGGACAAGGTGGGATCATGCAATCATGGAAAATCCTATAGTCCAAGGTATACGGCCAAGATGGTGGACGATTCTCATAGACAGGCATAGAACTGTCATAAGTAAAATTTTGATCGTACAACATTTTAAACATAGAGTTTCCACCAATGGCCAAAAATGGAGCTCGCATTCCTCGGACCTATCCACCATTGAAGACAAATTCAATTAATGCCTTAAATGTTAATGATTATCATTAATGATGTTTTTGAAAATCATAATTAAACCCATATTCATACATCATTTAATTTCACACCGCCATATGCTGCCAAGATCTCTCTTTGTCCATTAATTTCTTTCTCCCATTTCTTCACGCTGAATTGTTCACCAAAGGAATGGCTGAAAACAAACGATTGTCAAGAAATTGTCAACTGCCACTAATGTGAGGAAATGTTATATAATAATTTTTTTGAGGATAGATTGCATAACTGCGGGGATTGGGACCTATAATTAGAATGAGAGATCACATGATTATGTATGGACCCTCGTTAGCCGAAACTACAATGGTTGCCAACTTGTATTGTTGCTTATAAAGTATTGAGACGTCCAACAATAGGTTAGTAAGCACTTTGGCTTGGCTTTGGTCATTTTTTTTTGCATAATGATCTCCCACTCCATTACACGCGCTTTGCTATTGTGGTCCTCAACAATGGATGTCATTGCGATCATAATAATACACTGGGGGTGGGTATTTATATTCATTTATCCATTTATTATTTATTTATTTATGTCTTACCTCACAGAATGACTTGCAATTTCATGTCCATCAGCAGCTAAATTTTGTACTTGACTGTAGTCTGTCCATTCATGAGAAACATAGAATGTGGCTGAGATTGGGCACCCATTTGGATTTTTACGTCCTTTCTCAAATAAATCCTTGTACAAATCCTTGTTCAAATCATTTACAGAGTCATCAAATGTCAATAGTACAATTTGTGGGATTTGTTCAACTGGAATACTTCCACCAGGAAGTTCCTTTCCTCCGCAAGAACAGTCAGGAATCAAACAAGCATCTTTCTTACATTTAATTGCTTGAGTATTTGGTTCAGGGGTTGGGTAAACGTTCGGTGTTCGGAGGGCTGGATTATGGTAAACACTGATTGGTTGTGGGATCGAATTCTTTACAAGATTTGCAGATGGTTTAAGGGTTGGACGAGAATTTGTAGACTTATGGCGTCCGGATCCACGATTTGATGCTTGTTTTGGGCTTGGACGTGTAGTGGTAGCTCTAGTTGTTGCCAATGTTGGTCTTGGTGTTGATTCAATGCTTGCTAAGTAATCTGGCGGGAGAAAAAATTTCGAAATTTTAAAGAACACCACAGAGTTGTATATAGCTGCATTTTTGATGTTGCGCCCCTTGACCTGCTGAATAACTTTTGTGAAGGTCATACCCCGAAAAGTTCGACCATTTGGCCGCTGGAAATAGAACGGCCAAATACACATTGTGACGTCGTGAATACGTCAAGGATTCCTGATTCCTATGACGTCACAACGTGAATTTGGCCCCAGAATCTTATGGCGTTGCAAAGCGCATTTGACCCTGTATTTCTAGGGGTCAACTTACCATCATCTACAAATTCGTATTCTGGTTCTTCTTGCACAGCTGTTTGTGGTTGCTGTGGTTGCTGTGGTTGAATCTGCGGAGGTTGAATTGGCTGCCTTTGAACGTGATGTTGAATTGGCTGAGAATATTGTTGCTGTTGTTGTGGTAGTGGTTGCAGTTGTTGTTGTTGCTTTGGCTGGGTGACTATTGGCGCCTGCGGTAATTCTTCTTCCTCATCATAAATGTAATAATCCTTATTGTTGTTGTAGCTAAGGTTAGCGAGTGGGGCAACCGCTGGTGGGGAGGGGGATGGGGATGCTGAGGGTGTGAGGTAAGGTACGACAGATGGCACTTCTTCGACAGCTTGACCGTAGTTTTGTCCGTAGCGTTGTTGGTTGGCAATGTAGTACTCGTCCGCCAAAATTTGTTCGGCTCTCTTCTCTCCAGAATTGTATTGTGAGGCTCCAGCACCGTTTATAGACCTGTATTTCTTATTAATTAGTTTCATTGCTTCAATAAGGTGGAATTGCCGTGCAGCCTAGCTTTTACACAAATTATCCCTTCAAAATAGCTCCTATAAAAGCTCTTCTCTCATAGCATTTCACTTTTATGGTTTTCGCCTTGCATACGTGAGATTTTTGCAATTTAATTTTCATAAATCAGTAAAGTGTCCTAATGGGGTAGGAAAGTCGGGTACCACTAGGATGTCCTGCATAGAAAAGGTAGTGGGTGTAATTGAGGTGATACTGCAGTAATGCATTCAAAATTCGGTGAATTCTGAACGAAGCATAGCAGGGTGAGGAACTTTCTCCCTCGTAGAAATAGACGATAAGTCGTCATTTTACCCAACAAAAGAATTCGAGTCTGTCGTTTTGGTTATTCAAATTCTTACATATTCTGTCTTGCACGTTATATTGCTGAGTTTTCTATTTTATTGAGCATTTAATTTTTTCTACTTAGTTCGATTTTTGTCAACTATTATTTTCCCATCTGCAAAAGTATAGTGCATTTCCTTGTTTCTTACGGCGTTGTTCAAACCTGTTTAGTCCACTATAACTATTTTTCTCCTTGTCATTTTTAGCGTCCTCATACTCTTGGTCAGCTTGTTCTATACTCTCCGAATCGATGTAATATTCGTCCGACTCTGAGTCTGGATAGTAAATGTCCGATATTTCTTTGTGAGTCTCTGGTTCTTTTGTTCTTCGTTGTCCGGTCGTCGTCAGAAATTGGGTTGAGGGTGAGGTATGGTGTGTTAAGTAATAACTTGTCGGATACATCATTTCACTAAAGCGATAATTACGTGACGCATAACGTTTGATTCTTGTTCGTCTCCGTCGTCTTGGTTTAGTCGTTCTGTCAACAGTTAAAATGGAGACAGAGTCATAAAGTTCGTATTTGTTAAAAAGTCAATCGTCAATTTTGGTCGAAAAGTTGGTCAGTTTCATTCCTACAATTTTATTTTAGTTTGACAGCTTGCGAACTCGGGCGCAATTGTAGTGGTAAGGTATAATATGAATAACTCCGCACAGTCCTTATGTTAAAAATTGGACTCATTTGAATTTTGCTACATTATTGTTTTTTTCAAAGACACTGTTATTCTGCCGGCAATCAATTCGTTGTAGCCATTGACCCCTTGAACAAGTTTTGTGAAGGCCATACCCCAAAAAGTCCTATCGTATGGTGGTGGAAATGCCCCCAATGCATTTTGTGATCTAATAACGCGTCATGGATCCCTGTGTCCTCACAAAGTGCATTTACCCGGTATATTTCAAGCGGCCGGACTTCTCGGATTATGACTTTCACAAAAGTTGTACAATAGAGTTGTACAATAGGTTATACTAACACATCAATAATCAATTGCCGTAAGGACTGCGCGGTGTTATCTTTTTGTTTGTCGATTGCATATTTGTTAATCTGGCCTGAAATTCAATACTCATTTCCGTATTTTTACTTTCTGGAACAGTTTCACACGAAAATAATGTCCATAAGTCGTCGGATAAAGCGAAAAATCCGTACACAGCCTTCAGTAATTAAAAATACTTCCTCTGTACATTTTCTGTTATTTATTCGAATTCCGTGTGAATTTAGCGCACGTATTGATTCCTGTTAACCTCTAAATACTTCTAACCCGGAGAAATGTCTGTAATAAAACCTGAATCTCTGAATAGTCCAATTTCCTGGTTGTTTGTTGAGAATGGGAAGTAATTACGGACACGCAAGTAAGTATTGACCTTCTAAACATTAAGTTCTAATCCAGGAAAGTTGTCATAAAAGTTCTCACCTCCCCTGCAGTGAGTTTAACTCTTCCTTATAGTTTGGAATAGATCCTTGATAACTTCTCCTTCCAATCCTGGAAATATTGTCATCTACAGCTGGATCATACTGGATCTCTTGTTTTTGTAGAATAATGTTGATTGGATTTTGGGAATTCCCACGTCCCTCCACCGAAACCCCAGTCCCACTAGCTGAATTCGCGATCGTATACTTCGTTTGACTCTCTACTTCCAAGTTCCCATCCTTCACCCGAGTATTCTTATAATTCAATTCTGAGTCTGGAAGATCTTTAGCTTCCAGATTATGATTTTTAACTGCAAAACGGTGAGAGGCTTGTTGGGCTGTTTCGTTGAATTTTCCACATTCAACATTCCTCGGCCAATCACATGTTTGCAGGTCGTGGCTGAAATACAAAAGAATATTGCAAATTTAAGTCCAGAATTTCTACTGATTTAATCGTTTGATCTAGAGACAATTAATCGAGTGAGCGAATTTTTCCTTCTGTATTGTGGATCGAGACAGAATTTTGTGAATTAAAAGCGAATTTAGCTTAATTCATAATCCTAAACTAAAATTTACTGGATTAAAGTACGGCACTCACTGCGCTTAAGCCTTACCACCGATACTCAAAGTGTCTTATTCCTTGGTCATGAAATTTTTATGGAAATTTTTATGCCTTAAATTTTTTTTCTGATTTACCCAAAAAATGCACAAGATAAGACGCAACGAAGACGATGCATTTGTTACAAATGTGCAGTGGAAACCTTAGCTACAACGTACTTTCAATATGCTGTAACGTAGCGCCACGTTATAACGAGGTTTTCGAGGACCATACTGGTTACGCCACGGTAATTTGAGAATTGAGACTACAAAGGACCACGACCGGTACCAATTATCAGATTTCCGCGCGATAATTCACATAAACACGACGGAGTTTCATTTTTCATATTCACTACAAAAGTGAATCTAGTTCTGGCCTGGTTCAACTTTCTTCATGAATTGAGATTGAAGATTTGGTGTGATGGATACATAATTGAATGATTTATACATAACAGAGAGAAAAGTGACAGTGAGTGAAGTAATGAACAAGGTGTCAGACTGATAAGGAAATCCTGACTGCCAATAGCGGGGACTTGCATAATAGCTTCATTGTTAAGTCCGCCAGAGGGCTGCCAAAACTTCCGGGTAAACAAATTCATAGAACACTTACAATCAGTCCAAACACGAAAATCGTGATTGTGATTGAGAGCCAAATGGTTTCAAAAAATAATGTCAATTCAATTAAATGTCTTCCTCCCCTGACGGCTCACATGAACAGAAAACAGTTACAGGGCGTCTCAACAACAATGGACGGACTTCGAAAATTTTAACTACAGGGTGGCTAATATGTATTGTCTCCCCCTACAGCAAGACCCACAATAGGTAAAATCAAGTGGAATATCTCTTTGGAAAGATCAGCTCAAGTGGGATCTCAAGCCAAATATCTCAGTTACATATGAAAGCGCGTTCGCGCGCAGGGCGCGATGGAATTCCAAAAATAAGTTAATCTCAGTTTTTCAGCCTGTTTTGCATGGTTTTCCGCCTGAAAAGCTGTGAAAACTTGAAACCTCGGAAAACCAACTTTACCACCACATTCGCAAGTATTTTCTGAAAATTTTGAGGCATGTGTCGACAATTTCTGACCAAGTCGATTTTGCCTTTCATTTTTGTGTTTTCTTGAAATACCCTGTATATTTTGGGATGGCTTACCTGTACATTAATCCCCCCGTGCAAGACTCTAAAAGTGCTCCACCAAAGACACAGACATAGTATTGTGAGCAGTCAAATTGATGAGGAAAATAGCCGAATTCTTCAGGACATTGAAAGTCAACTCCTTTTGATCGTCCACTGCTACTACTGCTGCCGCCATTACTGCTAGTCAGCTGAACACCTGTAAAGTGTAAAGTAAATTATGTATTAAACAAAAAGATTAGAATCTGAATCCCGGCATGGCATAGCGTGGATAAGTATCAAAACATGAAGTCAATTTACAAGAACAATGCCCAAGACTTAATCGATCGTTTCACACAGCACAATCCTAAAGAGTCCCTCCAATTGTTCCAATAAACGTTTCCCTTTTCGAAACAAAAGTGACAAAATCTTACCAAAGACCAATCATCTCACGAATGAACTATAATCGTGCTGCCCCCTCAAATTTATTTTTTTTCAACGAAATCCTAACAATGCAGCCAACTGTCCAATTGGAAAATTGGAGTAGTAATAAATTGCAACTAAAAAATTGTTGAGAGTCTTCTTATGAGTGCTAAAAATTTAGTCCTACAGAGGGTAGTTTTAGCCCAAAGCCGACATAATTTGACAACTTCCCTACTATGTTGCTCATACTGGCCAAAAATTTGAAGAAGGATATTGCAAAATTTGAGTCCCACAGAAATTTTCGAGTTTTTGATTTTAGAAGTGTTGTTCTTAAATTAAAACCAATCTTTCAGTCCAACAATGCTAAAGTCGTTTATACACAAAACACAACACAGCGTATTTGTGTCGTGACACCCTCAGGTTAGGCTTCACGAAGGAAGCAGGGGGTTGTTAAAATATTACAAACCACAATATAAATATAAAAATATATTTTACAACTACAAAATGATTGACAGCTGCATAATATTACATTCAGCCTACATTCTACTACATGAGATATTCCTCTTGGAATTCATTACTTAATATTCCAAGGCAGATTTGTTTTTATACATTTTTATATACGTAGTTTTTAGTCTTAAAACGTGATTGCAAAACAAATGCACTGCTGCAGGGATATTGTATCATGTCATGTGTGTGTAGTGTGTATGTGATATGTTTCCTTAAATTTTAAATTGAACATAAGTGGGTGATCATGAGCACGGCGTGAGCATGACACGATGGATTTTGTGACAATTTTTTTATAATCCTTTCTTGGTTTTATTACTTGACTACTCGATCAAATGAATTGCATTTTTCAATTCGGCACGGCACGACTAAATAACCAATGGCGGCATGGGACGCGACGCCGCGCTGAGCTGAGCTGATCAGATTTTTAGCAGTCATGTCACTCACATGAGCGTGGGCAGTCAATGTGATTCGGTTTCGCAACAATTGAAATGCCCACAAGCCAAGCAGAAGAAAAAGTCCAAGGTGACATGTCGAAACAATTAGAAAATCCACATTAAAAAAAATAGTTTACAGAAAAATTATTTGTTCGTATTAAAATTTTGAAACAGAATTATTGCCCTGTCGACGACGCAAGGCGTCGACATCATTCATGTGCAACAATAAAAAATTCATCCATTTGTAGAAGAAATGTAGATTCTAAAGAACACCACATAGTCCTTAATGATTTGGCTTTATTTTTACTAGCCATTGACCACCTGAGCAACTTTTGTGAAGGCTATGGCCCGAAAAGTCCAAGAATTTGGCCGCTACGCTTTATGACGTCATGAATACGTCATGGATTTCACTGATTGAAGTGGTCTTTGATATACTAGTAAAATTCATCCAACATGTTCTTATACTTAGCAAAGGTTCTTATCTATTTGAAATCAAAAGCCATAAAATATAAGGAAACTGAATCGTATCAATAAAACGTATAATTCATTAGTCAAAACATTCTTGGGGGCTCGATTACCTCGAATTATATCGTAAATGTCACGACAAATTAGTCAATTTATTATTTTGCACGATTTGTCAACGGAATGTAGAAGAAGTCGACCAACAACTAACGATTTCACGAATTTTAATCACGTGATCGCCGGGTTAAGGTGTTGGCAAAAATGGAACTCGCTTTTCGCGTATTATTATAATGTTGTTGTTGAAACGTTATTAGAGAAAATCTAACAGTGGTCAAGTTTCTTATTTTCCAGGAACACTTACGCATACTCGAGTAACAACGGTTTTGAATTTCTACACTAAATACTTGGTATACGAATGGATTTCCAAACCGGTACGCTAATTAAAAACAAACAAACAAATGGAGGGAGGAATGAGGACGAAAGACATAAAATTGGGGCATAAACAAAGGTGCTAAGCAAAACAACCATGAATATATTCGCTAAAAAGTATTACCTAATTCTCGGTTCAATTTATGAATGGATGAAAAGTGCAAGTGCAGTTGGAGTGGCTAATTATACATAATTGGTAATTTTCAAATAACGACATACCGACTTGTCTGCACTATACAATACGCTAAATATCCACTATAAAAATTATGCAAGAAACAATTAGAAATGCGGCATGGCAATGGTATCGTAAGCAATGCACAAAAATACTACTTTGTACCGTACTGTAGTCCATGCAATACTACATATGCAATGCAACAATTATTTGCACAGAAGACTAGATTGTTTTAAATAATTACACACTTGGGTCCAAGTCCCTTCAATCAAGAGGATGATTAATATTCAGTGACGAAGAATAAAATTACAAAAACAAAATAAATACATCGTACTGTACCGTACAACTCTATGATTATGGGTCTGCCCTCACGCCTCTACTCCTTGATTCGGAGGGGTCCTCAATAATTATACGTACACGACACGAGGAGTGTTTAAAAAAAATATAAAATGGTTTACTTTAAGGAATGTAAAGCAGATCATAATGTAAAGTACGACAGTGACATTGATTCGATGCAAATATCCAATTATGAACAAGATAAATTGGAAGAGAGGGGTGAGCAAGTACATAAGGAATCAAATCATATCCCCTTGAGATGAATAACGAAAATGAAGCATGACAACATTATTACTCAACATACACAAGACATGTAATGGAATGGAAGAAATAAAAATGCAATGTCGTATAAAATAAAATCTCTGTTAAATTATAAGACAATCACAATCACTCAACATTCACTTTCGTTCACATATATGAAGAAGTGAGCGGGAGTTGAGTACATAATAAAATATAAAATAAATATGATTTGTAATAATGAAAGCAATAATTGAAATTATATAAGACATGATTAACTTCCTTGTTAACGCCCGTTCCGCCCCATGCGTTCATATATGACCTGCCCTGGCCTGTATGATCTTCAAAACATACGAGTTTATTGTTGTCTAAGGATTATGCAATCATATAAATGATTGTTGCTCTCATTCATATTCTTAATCAATAATAAATAACCATAACGATGCCTTGTCATCCAACCAAGTAATATTGACACCGTTACATCGAGTTAAACAAGACCATAAAACACTTATTACAAGCATCATTTTGGTCATGACTTGACAGGTCAAGTCAGAATTTGACATGCCTGTAAGCTATTTTTACATGCTGAAAGCACCAGCACTTTGCGCCGTCGCGCGTGCAATACTAACCCTGATTGAGCAGATACAAATCTGTAATCGGTCGGACATATGTAATGAAATGATTTATTTGTTGACGTAAACATAAGGAGAACAAGAGCAGAAATAACCGGTAGGTTGTTTGTTGTACACATAACACGCGACGTGACGTCATGCCAGTCAATCCGGATTACGCCAGAAAGAGAAGACAATAAATCTCTTCACCTGATCTACCTGATTGTGTAGCACAATGCTTGGCTCACTCTATTGTGAACTGGGTGACTAGGTAAGGGTTCTAATCACGTGGGTTGTCAAATACAAAATATTTTTCGCAATTTTGATATGAGCCGTGACACAGTCGTAGGGTCCGCTTGATCACAACAGTTCGCCCTGAAAAGGCGTCTCCAATTAATATATCTATCCGAGTTGGTATCATTCGTGCCGTTTCAGCAAAATTGAATTATGATGGTGACAGACGGTAACATAAATGGAACGGCGCGAATAACATCAAAACCGGTAGATGTCGCTGTTCTTCGAAAGGTGTCAAGCTAAAAATCGAAGAAATTAAACTGACCAAGTGTCACTCGAGTTAACATTTTGCTCTCATGTAACATATGACATCAATGAGTCATCGTTGAAGATTACCACCATTCTGGTGTGAAACTAATAAAAATGATTCACACGTTCCGTTCTTGCAGAAATCAAAGAAAAATCCACGAATGTTTTTGTAAACAAACAATCAGAAAAACGCTATTTCATTTTTGTTAAAGTTCGTGTTCTACCAGGTGATAATTACATATTTGTCCTCTGCTGTGCCGTGCAAATCAAAATTGCAACTAAATTCTGAGACCTTAATGAGAAGTTTTTTTAGTACGTATGTCCTCACATTGCACAATACCACTGCGTATCTGTAGGACTTTGATTAAATACGAAGGTGTTTATTGGGCAGAGGCCACCCAATTGTTTAAACCCTGCTGGCTGATTACTTGCATCATACCAGAAATTTAAACGGCACAAGAATTTATTTCCTTCTTTTCTTGTAGTTTTCCTCAGTTTTAGCAATAGTCATAAAATATACAATTTAATTCGGGCTACGTAATATACACATTAATGCAGTTAGCGGGTTTGTAAATGGTCAGGCTGCAAAACTCTGTAGTAATTCTACAAGGGAATCATTTGTCATGTTAATAACAGACTCACTGAAAACAAGCAGAAGAATCAGGACAGCTGAGATGCTCGATTCTTAAAATATTTCAACCATGCCTTGACAGATATCTTCTACTGAAATTCTCAACATAATTTTACGTGCCAAAAAATTTGTGACCAGTGACCAGAACGCTTGGAACGACGATTCCTGAATATTTTAAGACTTATTCCAGTTTCTCATGTAAAAAGGGTTCCTTGTTGACAGTAAGTCAGTTGAGCCACGAAAGACCATCGTATATCAACTACCAGCACCAGCACATCATTAAATTTAATATTATG
>JAQGCA010001747.1:0-16109 GCA_034698945.1 Protaphorura quadriocellata
ACCATGCAGATATTCGATTCTACCGAGTCCTCGTATCTCGATACGTGTAATTTTACTTTTCCAAAAAAAATCAAAAATCCAAGTAAAACTCAGTTTTATGAAAAAGTGCCTCCAAGACTCTCTTGTAAGATGGATTTGGCTTGGTTATTGCTGTATATAATCCTAAATTAAGTCCTGGTTTTTACGATCTCTTATTCTCCTTTTTGTCCGGGCCTCCTTAAAGAAAGTTAGGTTATGTTTGCTTGGAGAAAGTTAGGTTATGTTTGCTTGGAGAAAGTTAGGTTAGGTTTGCCTGGAGTAAGTTAGGTTAGGTTTGCCTGGAGAAAGTTAGGTTAGGTTTGCTTGGAGAAAGTTAAGTTAGGTTTGCCTGGAGAAAGTTAGGTTAGGTTTGCCTGGAGAAAGTTACGTTAAACCAAACCTAACTGTACCCTCTAAAGTACCCCAAGCATTGATTTCACGACTAAACTTCAAATGCAAAAAGTGTTCCACATAGCCCCGAAAGGTCAGGTTTCAGATATTGGAGCAGGTTGTCAGGTTAATCGTTCACATGCAATGTGGTCATTTTGCAAGGGGAAAACACGTTTTTTAATTTCCAATTTCCCATCAGCTCGAATAGGTTTGGTCAAATTTTCAGTGTCTCCGACGTTGGACAGTGCATATTGGGTCAACATGGTAGTAATTATTAGTTGGTACATGGTAGTAAACATTGCGGTCCTTTAGCCTGACTAGCCTAACTAAATATATCTAGTAAGGGTGATTACATTTTCTTTAATGTTTCGTTGCTTCCAGATAAGTTGAAAGGAATTGAATGACCGTGTATGTTTGCTACTCTCGTTACCTGGTTTGTCATAATTGGCACTCTGACTTCCCGAAGGATGTGAGACGGTTTCCCCTTTTCTTCTGTTCGTCCCCATCCTGCCACCATTCCTTCGTGGCCGTCGAAGTCTTCATCCTCTTATAAGTTTGTGGAAAACAAATAATAACATTCAATGATCAATTTCAATGTACATCAATAGACGAGATAAGCTGGCCAAAAGTCACGCATTAATTTCAAACATTATTTCGCAGTTTATCGTCGTAACCGTAAGGACAAGAACGTACTGAAAATGACTTCAAATACTTTTATCGTACAGCAGACAACCTCCGAAACCAAATGGAAGATATTTTCTGTAGTGATTTTAAAGTATTTGTAAGACGTGGCCTCAAAACAAACTGAGTAAATATTTATTTCCTACCGTACTCTAGTGGAAGACAAGCAGGTGAAATATATTTGTTGAACCGGACCGGACGGTCCAATCGCAAAATGGCAATATCATTGTTAAAGGTCGCTCGCTGAAACATTGGGTGTCTGACTAGGGATTCAATTTTTCGATATTGCGTTCCAGATTCATCCGTCTCATTTCGATCGTGTTCTCCCAGAACGATCATGATTTGATCCTTCGGTACACTGCAGAAATTATATTAAACTATTTGTACATTTGCTAAAGAGGATAGTCCAGAATTTTGTAAAACTAGGTAAATGATCAAAAACGTACCCATGGACACAGTGAGCTGCAGTCAGGATATGGCGATTACTAATCAGAGTACCACCACAGTAGAATTTTTGCCGGTACTGAAGTGCTGCTAACCAAGGGTAAGAATTGACCTCAGCAATGGACCCACCAACGATTCTTTCCTCGCGATGACTCACTCCACAACCTGACGAGTATTTTAAAGAGTAAATTAAATCGTTTCCAATCAAATGAGACAATTGTGATAAGAAAACGGACTGCTGCAGGGTCATTCCATTATTAGGAACTCCACCTCGTCAGATTTGGCTGAGATTTTGCAAATGGATGGATTACAAAATACTGAAGTACCGCTGAAGAACTGTGAAACTGCGCCGGTTTAGGTACAAACTTTAAAGTGCATGGAGGTCAAATATTCGGGCAATTAATACTGGGACCTTGCGCACCCCAACGTTCATTCCAAAATAATAGGCGGCTGCTAAGGGAAAATGGTTTGTTTACTTTTCCGTAAGACCTGTACATTTGGCTAAAATTTCTAGCTTGGTTGTTTTCGTGGAATCGTCCGTAGTTATGGAATCTCTAGCCGCCTATTATTTTGGAATGAACAAGGAGTGTGGGTAACCACACTCCTTGTTGAAATGAACACAGAGTCTCTTCGATACCGTCACAAAATCAAAAATATTGTTTCACTTCACCTCTGCAGAGAATAACCAAATCTGACGAAATAGCTTATCTTGTCTTCGATGTTCGTGTCTTACTTAACACAAAAATCATTAGTGATGTACAAAACTGAAAAAGGTCAAAAAGGTATTTTGTAAGTTTTTTTGGGGAATTAATGAAATGATTATCAGATTAAAACTGAAGGTCTGAAACACGAAAGATAAGTTGGAAATATTAATTGAAAAAAGAGTAGTAAGTGATTCTTCAAAATGATACCTATTCGAACTCTGTAGCTTGGGATAACTATGATTTACTAGTTAGCTCCCAATGTTTTCATAGAAAACTACATTGAGTTAAGAGTTTGAATCTGTAAAAGACCGTCTTAAAGCATGAGGAAGATGAAGAAATAAGAGAAAAACTGAAATGGTGAAAGATAGAGTGAAATTGAAGGGACTATGACTGACTTACTACATGGGACACATTTGTCGTCCTGAGGTCGTCGAAGTAAGTCCGCCAGACCACTGAACTGTAAATTAAAAAGACGATCGAATTGTTTTGACGGCCTGGGAGAGAACGACACGGATAACTCATCGCCCTGTACAAAACCCCACGCACTCATCACATATCATTCATACTTCAACCATACATTTACAATTAAGCTTTTAAACTATAAATTAATCATTGTCATAGGGCTTTTAATCCGCAACCAATCGTTGCTATTTCATTGTCTGTAGAAATCGGGATGCTCAGTGAATGTCCTTTTAACAGCGAATCAGTCTAAGTTCGATTGACCCCTTCGCAAGAACGTGCAGGATAGTTCATTACCATTTAATTAATCCCCACACGTTCAAACTTGGGATCAATCTGAAAAAATGCAGGCGTACCTTTTGGAGAGAATTTAATGTGGATTGTGGATTCCATGCCAGTGATCATTTTAATCGCGCGACAGTGGAGGAGGTCTATGCAGCGCACATAAGACTGACTGAAATTGACGCTGGAGAGACTGGGCGAATATCTTAACACTTCTGTGGATATTTCAATAGATCCTACTGGATTTAATTCCTAACGCAAAGTTTATCTCACTTTTCTGGCAAAGCCCAATGAAATCTCTTGTCGCAGATGTGATAAAACCTTTTGAACTACCCGATACTTTGCATTGGACACCTGTTTACGCACTATGTTCATAACGATCCGGTTCAACGCAATCATTAAGCCCGTCGCCAGGATTGCATGGCCTATCATATAATATTATTGTCTGAAATATGTCCCCCTCTTTGCTGTAATCCCTTGGCCACTTAAGTTGGGCGATAGAAAGGACTGCGGTTGGGGTCATTGTTTTTAACCACACTGTACAGAGCAGTGTTCATGAATACTTCAAAATTTTCCGGTACTTGTTCGTCTGTGAAAACTGACCAATTTCTAAGATTATGTCCACTTTCCATCCTATGGATGGCTAACATGAATAATTTCTGCAACTCTGCTTCCCCATGCACGTGCACATTCAAATATTCATCAAAAGTCAGTACTCAGTACATTAGTGTACTCAGTTTTAATATTCCTCCTCAATAATCAATCAATAATAATTACAACAATTATGTGTGCATCATATGATTTTTGCCTGTCTGTTGGATTGGATACGTATTTTATTATAGTCATCAACTTCATAGCTCACACACATAAACATATACATATATTCTCTTGAATGATTATTCTAATCCACTGTGTAATTATCCTATTAGTATTCTTCGAAGGCGTTTATGAACTAACCTTGGTCTAGAAGAGATTTATTGTCCGTCTAGGGCTGGCAGTAGTGCTCATTTTTATCTGCACGTACACTGTTCAGCCATAGATCGATTAGCTGCAATAAATAATAAATGTTCTTCTTTTCACTACTTTTTGCATTTCAGAGCCGATTTAAAATATTGGAAGGTTTATGATACCGTCGTTTCCAGGAACGACATTAACCCGTCATATTCATGAAATTGTGATAGGCATGTCTTAACCCTTCGCGAGATTACTATCAATTAATTGAAGACTGATAGACCAAACAGCTAAATGTAGCACTGTCAATTATTGAACCAGTTAAAATGTAGTCATTATGCAAGGAGGTGTCATTTACCACTACTTCATGTACTGATGTTATTTATTTGCTCATATTAGCAGATAGATGTTGATGCACTTAGGTGCAACTCTTTGCATTTTTGCGAAGTGTGCAACTACACAATTTTCTTTTTAACACATGCACCTTCTTTGTGACTTTCCTTTACACTAATACACTCCATACAAACAGACACAAATTAATTCAATCCGCATATATACACGAATGTGTGTTATTTATGCCGTTGAACAACGTGTGATCTCGTAGGTGAGTTGTTTACTCTGACATTAATTTTTCTCAGTCCTAATTTCTTAAGATCTTAAGACTGTGTGCCTAGAGTAATGTGCAAGTTTTACCAGTGGTAGAGAATGTCACTTAGCACACTCCGGGACGTTAATATTATTTATTAATGGAAATTGACAGACAAAGGAAGACAATAGTCAAAAATGGTTGTAAAAACCCCGGGTTAGTTACTTATTTTAGCACTCAAAAAAGAAACCGGGGAATATAACCGGGTGAATTTGGTATTTTTGGTGCTTCTGAAGAATATGTTATTTGAGATTAATTAGCATTTTGCTGTTGTAATATGACATTTTATCCCTAGAGTGCTTTTAATATTTTTTATTAATTTGGAGAGGAAACGATTGACATATTTAAAAAATGAGTTCAACTAGTTCGTCTGTAATTGATAGAAGAAAAGGTAGGAGATACCAAAAAATCGGGTTTCTAAGAAATCATTACGAGTCAGAATCTTCGTCGTTTAAGTACTCCGAGTATAGAGATTTGGAGAGGAGGTTCCCTATACGTGGTAAATCCCGATGGGCACTATGAGACATTTCCGAAACTTTTAGTGCCTATGGAAGACGTTTTTTTATTTCTGAATTAAACAAAGAATATTCTACGTTGAATTAGAGGTAAAGTCTCCTTGATTTAAAGTAACGCTCTCGGTTTACGACAACGAATGAAACATTAAACGAATATCGGGTTATTCGAAAGGTTCACAGAAGTTTTGAATACTTTTTCGTCAGACTTCACGACAAAATTCAGCTTAAAATTTCAAACGATTTTTGTCCCGGATTATTATTGGAAGGATGGTCGCCAGTTTTAATTTTTCCAAACAAAGGATCTGAGCGAATATCGGATAAACTGACGAGAGTTATATTATAACCATGCCATAATTTAATACTCGAATCGTATTTCCAGTATGCAAATTTGAAGAATTAACCGATTAGAATTTTGCACCGAAAGGACACTAATTCTAATCGGTTAATTCATTCACCACGGACACTTTACGGGCCGGAGTGAGCTAGTCAGGTGTGGCTGGATTTCGGATACGCTATAGCCCTTCACATGCTGAAAACTTTTGTGAAGTTTACACCGGGAAGTCCAACTATTTTGCGCTGGAAATACACAGGGGGTATGAGTTAAGCTAAGCCCTGGTCGTAGCAAATGCACACCCTGCATATTTAACCGCCAAACAGTTGGACTTTCCGGGGTGTAACCTTAACAAAAGTTGTTCAGCAGGTCAAGGGCTATAATATATCCAATATCCAGCCAAGTCTGACTAGCCCACTTTGGCCCGCAAAGTGTCTGCGGTGTCTTTTGTTTCCTCCAGTTGAAATGTCAAACCTCCCGAATAGGAAGCATTATATTAGACTATCTACATATATCGCCATTTAATATGCGATAACTCTGGTAAAATCGACGGAGATTGAGCAAGAATATGACCTTTGGTTTTACAAATTGTTAGTACTTTCTGGTAATTTTTACTAGAATAGAAGGTTTGTTGAAATTGAAGGTTGAAGGTTTTTCTCGGTTTATGTTTTTTTCATTCTCACCCAGGAGTTCCCAGGAGGTATACAAATAAGCATCCCGGGTTTTATATTAGCTTTGTTAAGTGTGACCTTATGAATTGCGAAATATTGACCTCTCTGTATGTTGGTTTCGCGAACGTGCATGTTCTGTCAATTGGAGAGACGTGCTAATAGTTTCGTAACTTTAGTTATATTTAGTGTAAAGAAGTCCCGCGTATGGGATACATTAGAGTCTTTCCTTCCTTCATCTTTTAAGTTATCATTTTGCTTTTGTATTCTCTTCTGTGTACATTCTAGATATTTTTTTCTTCTTCTAAGAACTCGTAATTTGAAATCGGTTTGATAGTCGAGTAAAATATCTATCGATTTCGGATAATATAACTCGGGAAATTCTATAATTTTTTGAATCGTCTTAATTTTATCCCAGATCCTTTGACAACAAGCTACAAGAATTAAATGAAATAAGATTTGACATAATATGTGCAGTCAGCTCAGGACGATGTAATTTGGAATCCACCTAAGTTTCGGAATTTACTCATCATCCGAACAATCCGAACAAATCTACCAATCTGCAAAATGTGTCGCTGCACGGGCTGTAATTCCAACCCCGGATTTTTTGTCATGCCGTTGAAGGTTTAAATGAAGAGAACTGACCCTCCAATCCATAGTCCCCCAACCAATGGGCTTCTATGAAATTACTTTCAAAGTTTAATCGGTGGTAAATTTTTTTATCTTTGACAAATAAACCGAAAGCGACAGACTTTATCGGAACGGAACCCGGTGATGCCAGTCGCCGTTTGTTACGTGGTCTCGAAAATCCTAATTTTATTTTATCGTTTAGCCGGATCAGCTATTTGTGAGGGGACAAATGACGCAACCATATACATTGAATTCAATTAATTATATTTCTGGTGTCCCAGACATCGACTCGTTCAACACACCCAGTTTGCCTTGTGTTTTATATTTGTTAAAATTCATCATTGTGTTGTTTGATATTGCGACTAGCACAATTTGACTGAAATCTTACAGTTCGGCTTTGTTGACAGATTGAAGCATATTCCCGCAGTTTCCAGCCCGAGAAGTCAACCATGCAATCTCTGTTCTGACGAATAAATTGAGTAATTTGACTTTTCTTAGTTTACAAGTGGATTCATTGTGTTCTTGTATGAAAACTTGTAATGGTATCACAACAAACACAGAAATAAACTCAATCAATCAATCTTTCGTCAATATTGTCCATCGTAACGTGTCAAGCATTTAATTATGTACATCCGATATTGAACGCACAGCACAAGTGGTTACTAAACAATTTTGATGAATCCCGAACGTCCTAATGATGATCACCAGAATTAACTTTTCGGCTGGAAACAGTCGCATGTACAGGGTGCCCCGTACATAACACCCATGCCTGCATGATCTGGGGGAGCCGGACAGAAAGTGAGATATTCATTTTGTAGAGAATCTTATTGCGCTGATTTTACTTAAGCGCTTGTCAGCGACGCTATGCACATTGGAACTTCAAATTAAATAGCTCCCTAGATCCGCAATTAAAATCTCCTCAAAATAAATACTATTTATATCACTTTTTTTCCGACTCTCCCAGGTTCGGCTTCCAAGGGATGGCAAAGGTAACGTGTGCTACCCTATACATTCAAAAGATCACATCAACACTATTGTCGTACGCAAGATTTCAGGCAAATGTCACAAATCGATCATTCGAAGTCCCAAATTCCTTGTACTATTGTGCTTGTGAATTGGCTGAAGTCGTACCTTACAGCACGTCTCCGGACAGCTCAGTTGCAGTGATTCGCTATCGTTACCTTCCTAATGTGTACGATTTTGTTCGCCCGTACAGGTTTCCACAGATAACTTTACTGGGGAAATAAACACAGCGTTCATGAAATCAGCATGCAGCTCCGTAACGCTTAAATCAAACCGATACTATATAAAAACTTTGACAAGGAACCTCCGGGTCGCTAATGTCGGGATCGTAATCCTAGTTGTTAGTTGTAGCTGGACTACAATTGGTAGAATAATTGGAACTTAATTCGCAATGGTACAAATGGTATGTATGTACGTATGTATGTATGCATGGAAGCAACGAACATTCCTGTAAAATGATGGGTCGATAAGTACTGTAATTGCTTGTTTCACAAAAGAAAGAGAAAATAACATTCCGGAAAAGCACTTTGGAACGTGCGCCCCTATGTGGTTGTGGTGTTACGCATCTAGAGCATGTTCAAAGAAAAGTCACTTATCTATCGGTGAGTGCTCCAGAGGCGACTGGTCTAATCTAAAGCGCGCGTGTGTTACTCATAGTAGTCATTTATTAGTTGTTGGACCGCTAATCGTCCAGTTCCGAGCACCGGCCTTGCCTTTTTTAGAGGATTCGTATACGATGCGTTAGGCTGCTTTGAGTAGTAATGGCTACAGACATCTAAGGAATTTACATTCCAGAGACAATCTTGTCGGGAGACGAATATATATGTACGAAGCACACAATCAACAAACATCAAACAACCATTCACATATAATTCTTACCTTAGCATCCCGAAGAACTTCACGGAGATGTCTTGAAAATTCCTTAGATTCACCGGATTCGCTGGTTGACAATTCCTCCGGAACACCAAAAATCTTTAATGCACGATTTCTTGTCGTACTTCTAGTTTCAGTACATGTGAAGACGACACAAATGATCACGACGACATATAAAACCGACGAAAATGCTGCGGAATTGAATCCCCTGAACTTCATGGTGAATATAATTAAGTTTGAAAAAATTCCGCACAATATTTTTAGCTAAATGTTCAAATATGCTAATTAATCAATCACCACTGCCACTGTCACTACCGCCTGATCTCTTCATTGTCTTGAAGGAAGTGAAAGAGATTATTTGGCTTTGACTCAACTTGAGAGGAAGTCAAATTACAAACTAACGTAAGTGGGAAACGGTAGTGACTTTTGGTCTTGGTCGTGGGCCCGCAGTCAAAGAACAGTGAGTGAAAATCTTATTAAATGCAATCCTCCTCTGTGGTATTCGTACTATGTATCTTCTATACTTCCACTTTCTAACTTTTGGCTTGACCAAAGCAAAATCTGCTGGTTGGGCCTGACTTGACTTAAAGAGTCAGTCAAACAATAAATAAATGCTAATAATCTCCTCTTGTGTTATGTTGATGATGATCTATCTTCTGCTCCGTCTAGTCTCCTCAACAATGCAGTCAGTCAGTCAATCGACTAACTATTAACCATTAAACTACCCCCTTCTCCAACACTCAACTAACTCCTGTCTCTTTCAAAATAACTATTTAGTCTCTGTATTTATATGCCTGGTAATTGGTGAGAAAAATGACGATGGATGATGACATCGAGTCCTTTCGGTATAACAATTGAACCAAGTGCCTGAGCGCAGTAAAATTAACTTATACAGGGGGTATCATAATTCATTTCTTCCTCCATCCCAGCAATCCAACACGGTGGAATATCCGGTGGAGTTGTAGTCCTACGAACAATGAACTGCTTTTGATGAACGCGGCTTTAGTTTACCACCTAGACACCCTGTATACCATTGATGAATCAATGTCCGGCATTGTTATGAGAAATGTTATTGATGGCATAAATAAACCAAACCAAACTAAGGAGCTGAGCACCTGTTCGATAAAGTGAACCGAGAAACATTCCTCGTATACGTATGGGCGTCCCGGACATTATACCTCATGAAATGCTAAAAACAAAATCCATGTACAGAATAATTTTGAACTTCGCAACGGAGGATTTCAATCGGAATGTTGGTTTTTCGGTACGGAAACACATACATGAATGAATTTCCTTACTTTCACTTTTTTTCCAGACGTGTTCGGATGCTGCCAGGATACATATTATATGCTTCGAGGCAAAGCAAAGGAATGTTTTAAACGGCGACCGAATGTACAATAACACCACATTTTGTATCAGAACCTGTCGCCTGCGCCAAGTTCGATCTTTTGCTTCGTGTAAAGAATTTGAAATAGGATCTGACGAGTTAATTGCCCCTCCCCCCGCTCCAATACGAGTCGCGAAGGGAGTTTTAAAGCTATATAAGACTGAATATCTGAGTCTTAATCCGTTGCTTGTGTATTTAAACTTAATTGTTAAGAACTTTACAACGTTCCTGCGGTCGGACATAATTTTGCATAAAATATTAGCTGTTTCGGCACCGAATGAGAATTCTACAATATATAACTAAATAATAGAAATGGTGCAACTGGGGGACCATGCGGCTATTGACCACCCTGTAAACTACTGCAGAACTTGGACAACCAAAACATGTAACTGTTTATTTCTCTTTGTTAAAAATGTAGGTGACGGGCGGAGTGAGTGAGGCAGAACACGTCTTCACTGAAAGTAGAAGTAAGTAGTTCCAGGACAAGATTGCTCAAATCTCTGCTCCATATGTGTTTTCATGATGGGAAAATTAGGTCAAAGTTTTCCAAGTCAAATTTAAGGAACTTGTAGTGCACACCTTTGACCAAGTACCAGCTCCAGTCTTATACTTTCTGACATCTACAACTTCCGTTTCGTCAAGGTTGCGTTAGGTCAATGCAAAATAAAATTACTGTCTATAGTTCTTTTTATGACAAGGTTTGTTATTCCTTTCTCATCTTCATAAAATTACTTGTGTCATAATAGACTAGGGAGGACCAGAGCTAGCATGACAGACGCAATAAAAAAGGGAAAGTGTTTTTGAACCTTTACTGGGCTTGCACTTCGGAACCTTGTTTCATTTTTCTGTTTGGATTTGTATTTTTAAAAACTTTGCTTTCGTCTTCTAACTAATAAAGTAATGCGAGAGGCCTGCAAATTCATTCGTAAATCTCAAACCAGCAGGGATTGGCAAACAAATCAAAATATATTTGGAAAATAAAATTACAAAATACATGCATTTCAAAATAAGAAATACATTTGAAATACTAACGACGGAACTATTTGACGTGTCCGTCTCCGATTTTGCTCAAACTATTTCTTCTGAAAGGTCTTTGCCCCAAAGTCTCGAAAATGTCATTAGTTCACGCAACACTCAAAACTCGATTTTTAAAAAATGTTTGGCTTTTTAAAAAAAATGAAAACAGGTGGTCTTTGTTCTCAAGATTCTAGATTGGGATATCCGATGGAACTTTTCCCAAAAACTGATCTCAAGATTAAAAAAAATTTCAAAAATCGGAAATTCCTTTTTTTTCAGAAAATGATTGAAATGCTATGACTAATAAATTAGAAGATAAAAAACCTCATGACTTTGCAAATTTAACCGCATTTTGGCTCAACAAATAATATCAATTATATATTAATAACCAGGTATTGATTTCTGGGTGAAAATGCATTCAAATATGCAAAGTTATGAGGTTTTTCATCTTCTAATTTATTAGTCGATGCATTTCAACCATTTTCTGAAAAAAAAAATTCCGATTTTTGAAATTTTTTTGAATCTTGTGATCAGTTTTTGAGGAAATCTTGAGAACAAAGACTCCTGTCTGAACTTTTTTTTAAAAAATCAAACATTTTTTAAGAATCGAGTTTTGAGTGTTGAGCTTATATTTTTGAGGGTTTGGGACAAAGGTCACCCAAAGAAAAAAGGTTGAAATCGGAGGCGAACAAGTCCAATAGTTTCCTCCTAAGTACAAAGGAATTCCTGATTTTCCAAACACTTTAAAATATGGCAATGACTATTAAAAAGTCGTTAGTGTAGAAAGGGACCATGAGTTCAAATAACGCATAACTCGAAGACATTAAATCATTTCTGTATACTGAACAGTCGTTGAACGCGGCAGATGATCGAAAAGATTTCGCACTATGCAATTATGTATTATCTAATTGTAACCAAACTACGAGACATGGAACAGAATTAATGTGGTCTGACCACTATAAATACAGATCTTAATCTTTAATCTGGCCGTACTAATCGAAAACTACCTGAGAAATTGAATTTTTAGATAGATGAAGGTTTTTTTTTATTTGGTCTTTTATTTTGTAGTTTGGAAGTATATAAAATACATCAAGCCAATTCCAACGAAAATACGTGAAATACACGGACCATTTACCACAATGTATATTTCAAATACAAAGTATTTTGCCCAGCCGGCAGAGCAGGAAAATGAGTACGACAGGAATTGATAATTAATGACCCAATAATTAAAACTCAAATGATTTATTATTGAACCAAACTTATTCGCATATAATCAGTAAGAATTCCTGTTTCCAGCGAGAATGACACTGCCGGGTCAAGTGTAAATTTAATGTAGTTCGTGGAATCTGTGGCAGCGGAATTACTATTCGACGACGAGATGTGTTATACAATCTCATGCAATTTTCTATCAGTTTGGTCTGGTTAGTTTAATTACGTATAATTTGTTTTCTACACTGTTACGTTACTCTCCATCTAATAATCAGTAGTATAAGGTACATATAACCTTAATAAATGATAATTTGTATACTTGTACCAAATTCTGTACGCTCTGAGTTGAAGCCCAATCCTGGTAAAGTCTTTAAGCAAGTTAACTTCGAATTTTATAGTTCATAGAAAACAAGTGAGTTTACTAATCTGAAATCAATCCGTGCCATTATAACAGAAGTAGGACTGAACTAAACAGAAATAGTCATTAGAAATACTTACTAGGAAAGTGAAAGTGTTACTACACGGTTTAGCATGCCGTGCATTCAAATATACACGCGAGTTTAATTCCAACGAGAAAATGAATTGTACGACGATTAGTTCGACAGATACAAGTATAGTAATGAATAAAATATATATTTATTGTTTGGTGAAGTAAAACGTAATAACTAATATGTAATTGTAAAAACAAGCACCGTTGCAAGATCATTATCAAATGCAACGATTTCATTCATTATATGTTATAACTTATAACAACACTCTCACATAATGTGAGCATATCCTGTTGTTTTTTGTTTTGTTTGTCCGCGTAACAATGCAACACAGATTTCCCTTTTCATGTCATACACTCACTCCTATTGTAATTGCAAATCTCTTTTTCTTCCTACATACTTTTCAATACCTTATTTGCTACGCTCGGTGTGAAATTCTTCACTAATGACATTTTAGAAACCCAATTAAATTATTTCAGTCAACTTCGTGAAACCAGATCTAACGAACAATAAGCCGTCGCATGTAAAGTATTGTGTGAAGGTGAGCATTTCGTAATTGATAAATTGATGAGAAGTTAACTAATAATAGCTCCAGAAATTAGGTCTGACTTGACTGAATGGCCCTGACTCAAATGTAACTGGGGTAACAGTAATAATATTCAACTTCTACAGTTCCAATGTATTTTGAGTAGGCTGGTAAATTGGCTAAAACAGCTGCAATTGCAACGATTATTGCAATACTATCCAAGGATACTGGGTAAGTAAAGTAAACGAGTCAACATGGATCAATGGATATCAAACAATTTATTTGGAAATGAATCATTTTAGTACTCAATTTGACCTAAAATCCTAATTTTCGTATGGCGTAGTTAGAAATAATTTCACTTACATACAAAGGTACAACATCAAAATGAAACTGTATTATTAATGTCATTGGTTTTACAAATTCCAACCGCAGACAAGTCTTACAAAGCCGAGCAAAAAAATCAAACAGGGTTCTGTAATTCATGGCCCAGGCCTTGAAGGGTCGTTTGAAGATTCAATTCGTTCGACTGAGTGATTTCGAATGACACTAAACATTTTTAAGTTCATGTTCTTCAAACTTTCCATACATTTCGTCAGAGTCTCCGATTCGATTTTTCCTTCCATTGTAAACAAACATATTTCTTCTCTCGTCGGAAGGTAGCCCATTGTTATAATACCTCCACCTCGTTCGTTTTTTGAACTATCTGTTAAGTCCAGCACTTGTAGCTCTGCTTTCGTGGGGTCGAGATAGAATTTACCGCCGTCAAAGAGCTGTTTAGAAATAAAAATTGAACTTTGGAGCTGTATATTACGGCATATGACGACAGCAGATGCTGTAGAATTCATTCTGAGAACTCTCCGTCCTTGTATGTATATGTGGACGGATTCTATTTGGATAACTATTTCTATAGCATATACTCTGTCTATATCTTGACCAGGACCGCTCGATCAAGTTGGTAGTCCTCCCAACCCCAACCGTTGAAGCCACAACTACCAGGATTCAACCAACTGAACAACAGGTGGTCGAAATGTTCCGAACCACCGAGAAACAAAATGGCGGATTTGAGAAATTTTCGATGACCAAAAAAATCAATACCTCAAATAAAAAAAACAAAAAAAATAATATTAGAATAGTGACCGAATATTCGGTTGACCATATTCCTCAAACGGAATTTCTATCAACAAAACAATCCGAAGTTGAAGCCCCTGATGGATATAGAGCGAAGTATTCGTTTGGCCGAATAGTAACCGAATATTCGAGCCATCCCTAGCGACCGGCAATCCTCCGGACTTAGTCACCCAGTCGTCGAACATTTCGATCCCCTGCTGAACAAAACTGAGCGTACTGACGCGGGGCGAAATGAGACACTAGTACTATCATTAACAGTTTAGGACTATTTGTTTCGAATCTTCATATTCATAAATAATTAACAGGTCGAACAAGGTAAGACGATTATGAATGCTGTTCTTAAGTTCTATACATTCTCGTACATTAAAAATCAAACTACTCCACACAAGTAGAGGAGATCATCAGGTGAAGAGTACTTGAACTAGTTTGCCTCGGTACTTAAAAAGCGAAATAAAATAAATGCCCCTTACCAGTGACCCACAAACAGGAGTGTCATATACAGGAACACCAGCATCAATCAAAGCTAAGCCTGCGGCTGTGAGTGAAGCGGCAACCGACGACCCAGCATCCTCCAATATTGTAATAAATATTTCCAGCAAACTTTTTGGGAACTTTTCCTGGAAAAATTAGTTTAAGAATTCTTATGTAAAAAAATACTGAGTGTCGGCTAAGAAAGCCGTGCGGCTTGTGTCACGGCCGACACACCGCAACTGACTCTGGCATGTAATGGCTGAGAAACTTTTTGCAGTACATTGGCGTATTTGCCATACGTTCAGGATTTTTTGAAAACAAAAATACGAATAAACATCTTAAGTCTGTTACAGCCAGAGCTGTCCAAACACTCCATTAGCAGCTACGTATCATTACTTTTACCCAGTTCTATTGGAATCCAATTTGATAGCAACGTAATTTGTGGTAGTGAAATAAATCTACTTACAAGTAAAACAATTGCCTCTAGAGCTTCTTTCAATAAAATAACGTCCTTCTCCTGAGTTTTGTTTCCAATGGACTGAACTTCGACAGAAAGTATGCCAGTTTTGCTGAGTTAAAAATAATTAAAATACGGAATGATAGAATACGTAATTGGATAACGTTACGTACTTTTACTGAAAGTCCTTATCACATTGACGAGAAGTACGCGAGCACCTCGTCCAATTCACAAAATAATTTAGATTTACCTGTAATCAATTTTCTTTGACAAATCCTTCGGGCCGTTAACAACACAGATCACTTTAGTATTACCCACTTCAATATACGAAGATCCTCGGCTTCCGCCTCTGACTCCTGTCTGAACATCTGAAAAAGATCAACAACATAGTTTAATTAAATCAAACAGTTCCAGATAGCCTTTTCATAATTGCATTGAAAGATATCATGTGCGTGCGGCCCACATTTGATAATTATGTAATTTAATCCACTCTCTAAGAAGCATGCATGAATTGTTGAACATAATTACTGAAAAAGTCAACTGAGTTAGGAGACCACAGGACTGTTCGAAGTTGTAAAGGACAGAAGACAAGAGTGTAATAAAGACATCACTGTCAGCACATACATGACAGACACCAGCAGATGGGGCAAAGTGAGACGTGCTCTCATGCACTCTATAGCCATTTACTTTGTGAGGTCGAGGCTGTATAGCCGTCTGAAGCTAACATAACTCACAATAAACTGCGAGCAGTAGAGATGCGAAAGGCTTGCATGGAATGAACTTAGAAGAAATTCAAATTATATGATTAGCC
>JAQGCA010001748.1:0-16106 GCA_034698945.1 Protaphorura quadriocellata
TGGACCTTTTAATTTTTATGCTTCCCACATAAAATCTTCACCGGTTACGACCGACCATAATAATCCCAATGACTTCCGCCCCGTTCATGCATTCTTTCCAGCACTTCTCTCAAACTTTCTATTTAATCATCTCACAAGGGACATCATTTATGTGTAAAATTTAAATGATAATCTGCCCATTATTAAGGAGTATGACTTTACAGCGGTTTCACTGTGTTGGCGGTTAAATTGATTCGGATTATATGATTTGGGTATATGATTGCAAAAGGCTTTTGTCTCCACTAGTTCCTTCGCACCTTAGGGTCGTGCATTCCAAATTGAAAGCTGTGCAATTAAGTGTGCAGGCCAATGCCCATTAACGGGAGTACTTTTCTGGTTGTTGCGAAAAGTCGAGTTATAAATGACAACGTTTTCGCAAAGAAAAACGTTTAATCTAATCGCCAGATATTCTGGAAATATTCACATGATGCACTCGTGCATATTGTTCTAAAATATGCTCTCGTGGTTTAAAATGAGATTACTCGACACAGGACTCCTCAGGACACTAAAATTGATCGGATTAATCTTAAAAGTTCGAAACTAATATCAATTTTACATCTGAATACTGTCCCTTGCCAGTCAATCTTTTTAAGTAAAGCATGGAGACTCTTATTCCTGTCTTCCGCCTCTTCCTTGTCCTTAACTGAATTGCTTTGACGAGTATCTAGGTTTCAATAAAGAGCTTCCAGGAATTCCAAACGGTAGAACACAGCTTTACTATCCAGGGATCCACTGTACTATGAAGTGGTTTCGTTGAGTAAATGGCTCTCGATTAATTACTATCTTCTCCCAATATTATTCCAATGCTTGAGTACTCTTAGCATTTCCTCAGCTAATTCTGAAATTCCGTTGGAATAGTTTTCTCCTGTGGATTCTACCTCAGACAAGTAAGACTGTGACAGGGTTTAATAATATTCGAGTACAGTTCGTTCCGCACGGAGTGGGATGTCAGATTTGAGAAATTCCTAAGCAAATCAAATATTATTGTACTGGAGAATCGAGGGTTTGTTCGTTGGAGACGACGACGAGTCATCCTACTTTCAGAGTAAAACCAATTATAAGGGAGAGAATGTCGAAGGATTGGAGGGCATGTAGGCAGATTGACAGAGTGATACTTTTGACAGATGTAGTGTTTCCAGCCCTGGAGTTTCTCCACACACGCCCATACACACGGGTGATTTGTTGAAGGAAGCGAACGTAGTCGACGACCCGATTCCCGAGAAAAGAGGACCTGAAGACGAAGAAAAAGAAGAGAAAAGGAGTTGGAGGAGCGGATCAGAAAAAAACGAGGTTGGGTGAAGATACACGGGACGGTATTCGGTATGTAGACTTGGGAAGCTATTTTCCAAGAGTCAAATCTCATAAAGGAAATCTCGAGACCGATTGTGAAAAGGAGGAAAGAACGGTAGTATGAGAGTTGGAATGAAGTGGCGATATCAAAGGGAGCGGATGGTATATGGCTATGGCTTCCAATAGTCCCGGCGGGCGCCCCAAGAAAAACCAACTTTTTTTTTGGGAGAAAAGAATCCACCTTGTTCATGAATGACTGGTTTCCTTCAAGTTCTTCAATCCGTCCGGATTCCCTGAAACTCTGTGTCCTCTTACCCGTGTGTCTTGGAGAGATAGCACGCGACACAATTTTTGTTATTTCACCCAAGCTCACTCTCTCTTCAGTCGAAACATTTAGGAAGTATTATATTAAACACAGCTGGAGTCGTCCTCACCAGTACAACCAGTACAACCAATACAGGCACACGAGTGTCACTTATTTCCTTAACTTCAACTCTAATACCCAAAGGTCCTGTCCACACTACACGAACGACATGACAGTAGAGAAGTATTTCAACTTTGAGCGGAAAATTGCTTCCTCACTCTCGACTCTTCTTCATTATTTAACTTTTACTTTATTTACCGCCACCTCTTCCATTTATTTCTTCCCGTCCTCAACTCCCTCAACTCTTATCTTTTCAAGCTGACACGCGGTCACTGCTCCTTGTCGTCCCTCCAAGACCACATAACATAGGGTCCCAAATATACATTATATCCCTGGATGTACATAGTACAGTGCCACAAGAGGACAGAACATTCAAGGTGTCAAAACTGTCGTCCAGTGATGACTAACACGCTAAGATAATGCGGACGTCGACCCGGTCCTCCCAGCCAGGTGGACGGGGCGTCAGGTTCCACTGTACAATAATATATACAAACGAATATGATGCGCCATTGGAAGGACCTGCTACTTAAGGTTTGTATGACATATTTGGGATTCTATATTCTTCGGGAGAGAAAGTAAAAGCTTAAAAATTTTGGAAAGAAATAAGTGGCCCAAATTTGTTCGACCGCGTGGATTTGATTTGTTGAAAAAGGATGGTGGAAATGGTTTTTGTCGTGTAAGTGTGTTATGGATTTCTCACTATTTTAATCGGTTAGGTACTAGGTGGTAGGGTGGGATAAGCTCTAGCGCCAGGCAGACAGCCAATTCTGTCGGCAAGAACGGAATTGAATTGTCCTACAAACAATTGACATGTTAGTTTTGGGGAGAGTGGACAAAACAATGTTTGCCTTTGTCAACTTTTGTCCCTCATTTCTCTTCCTCGTTTTGTCTGCAAACTCATGAGAACTTTTGTCCCGCGCGACGACGACGGTGGTCTTTGGAGACGACCACACAGTTTGTAAATTGTTTCATGCTCTACTCTGTATATAGTCAGCGAATAAAAGAAAGTTGAGTTTAGGTGAACCAAACAAATAAAAAACTCCAGTCTGTTCCAATTAAATATATAATAGAAGTTGACAAAAATACATTTTCTCATACTCCATTTGCTATTTGCGTGAACAGTCTTAGCCAATTAATGTTTCTGACAAATTTTTTGGTTAATGAAATTTAGTATTGCCCTAGGATTTCACTTATACGAAAGATGGAAAACTATAAAAACTAATTTTAGAAATTATACGTGAAAATAAGAAAGTCATCGCATTTTCTCATGCCTTGTATAATAGTTCGCTTTGAATTTGTCACTTTGAATATAGACTTGTCAAGTGCATGCGGTTGTGTATTTACACACTTGGAAAGTTACAATATCTTTGAATGAAATCTAAAGATAAGTATCAGATTCAATAGTAAGTTGGGTAGTATTCAAATTCAACTTTCTTCAAAAAGAAAAGTTTAAGATGTGAAATTGACAGAGTAAATTCAAAGACGTGAGATTTTGAAGTAGTCAAAAGTTTACAATTTCGTATTGCTCGGACTCGCAGATTGTAAATACATTCTTCCTTACAGGGCCAACAGGACAAAACTTTTGGACACTCATACAATTGAGGGTCCGTCAGTTCCAATCCGACTAACTCTTTCAAATGGAAACTGATACAATTCAAAGCATGAACGCATCGTGAGTGTGTCGAAGTATTTGGCCTCCAGTAAGAAAGCAGAACTGTTCACACCGCCTATTGTTAAACTCGTATTTATAGACTGTCACGAAGTTGAAAATTGTACTGACTTTCAATTCATTCCGATCTACGTAAGAATACTGCGGCGGAATTGCCGGTTGACCGCAGACTTGGTACAGAGATTACAACAATCCAGGCCAAATTGTGATTTCGAGCAGAAGGGCAGGTTTAGGTTTGTTGGGATAACAAAAACATATTTCCAAATGCTTTTTGATTAGATGGAATGATTCAATATCTAATTGAGAATATACTTTACAAGGAACCCGAGTTGATCATTTTATCATGTTTTGGTTTTCCATTTTTGTTGTGGGAGGGAAACCGAATACGAGATAGTGAACCACGAAACCCACGAAGAGTAAAATTGTCTTTGCTGTTCTTGGGTTTTGAGGAAAATTGTGTTTTAGATGAAAAATGTCATTTGAGGGACACGGGTAATACATTCTGGTCTACGGGTTCTCCATCTTCTCTTGTCTTCTCAACATTTTGTCATCGAATCTCTTCAGCCCATGAATTTTCTGTCACCGGGAAAGGACGTGAACACTTCTCAAGTGAAAACTTGGGATGGGGATCGCGGAATTCAGTTTTTTGGAGGTTTTGGGTTGCAGGTAGAGGGAAAAGGGATATCTGGTTCCTCATGAATATTATGTTCTGTTCCTTCTCATCTTCTTTTCCCTTACCCCTGTCTGGATTACATTAATAACATACATCATCCACTCCTTTTACTTTCTCCACTAAAACCCACGACCCACTATCTCCCCATGCCACTCGGCAGTCTCTTACAATTTCTTCCGCACAAACTTGTGAAAGACTACACTCCGCCTCAATTCTCTTCAAGAAATCACTCATTTTCAAACAAACCCATTCTGTTCTAAAATCATTCACACGTACGCCAGTCAACTTTCCAGCCAATTCCTTTCACTACCTAACAGACCCGTGTCGTGTCATCTAAACTCAAAAAATATCTATGTAGCGACTGAAATCACTTGTCAAATAATAAAACCGTCAAGCCAATATGTACGATATTAACATTCCGTCAACATTTAAAGCATTCCTAGACTGTATTTCAACAATAAAAATTTGATCAAAGAATTACGTTGTCTGCTCTCTCCGTTAGAGAGGGAGAAAGTACGGATGGCTTCCCGAGCTCTATTTAAAGACAAAGGACTCGGGTTGTACAATTCCTGGTTTTATCAGAAGTATTACGGAGACTGCACATGTAACCTTAGATTCAAGTACAACTAACACCCGCCAGCCAAGTACAGATTTGTTTCCACAATTTAAATTGGTTTAATGATGAGGAGTTTATTGCAGAATTAAGCAGCTCAAGTTTGAAATGGATTTAATTTAACCGTGCTGCTTTAAATACACCTTTTCCGCAATATTCCCGTGTTATTTCATAAATTCATAACTTATGAAATGAGATCATCAGAACATATCTAATATTTTATTTCAAAAAACACTACTGGTCGGAATCGCTATAACTAATGATGTGACCACAGGATTATATATCAATTGTAGTTTCAACGAGTACTTAACTCTGGAGTACAAGTTCTCAAATCCAAATTGGTTAATACAGTATGTTCCAGTGAATTCAGGTCAAGAAGTGACGATAATATCATGTATTTACAAAGTCCAATTTTGAAGTATTAATGTTTATCTCTGTGTTATTCGTTTCGTGGACTCATCGTCGTTAGGACAGAAGGGTTCGTGGAGCACTTCACAAATTATGATTATGATACAAATGAGAAACGCTTTCAATTTGAAGGGATTAATGTCGAGCAGAGTACACTGCACTCCACGACTTGCAATTAAACAGGTGAAATTTCCGTCTACTGTATATGTAGTCCGGGTTGGGTTTAGTTCTTGTATATTACATTGTACCAGATACGGTGGTAGATTGAAATCCACGCTATGTACATAGAAACTCCGCCCTAGCTTGAGCTTCCCTTCCACTTCCGGAATAAAGATATGATCCAAAGCACGGACTAACGGGGAGCTTGTGTTTCCATATGACACGAGGACGTGTATTATGCAAAACCCACGTACAAAATGTGGAGACTAACGTCGTTGTATAGAAGTAAACTTAGGAAACGGTGGAGGGACTCATTATTTCTCCATGAATCTGGTCCTCTTCCTTCTGCTCAAGAGTTGAGTAATCAGCAGAGTAATCCGCTCAAAATCTATTTGAATTATTTACCGGGACTAGAACTGAAATTCTAGAAATACGTTTTGTATGTACGTTGTAATAAGGTCCACGTTGTGTTCAGCAGCTACTCTGGGGACGTATTATTAAGAGGAAGATCTTCTGTATATTTGTATGAATGGAATCGGTGGAAAGGCTCAGATGAGTTGAGGAAACCCACAAGCCCCTCCTACAACTCTTCTCAATCCATTTACCATTTGATCATCTCGTTTGCATACCAAAATACCAACGACACTTTCTCCTGTCTTTCCCGGCCGTCCTTCTCCTTCATCCGATCTGTCTCGTCCACCGCCAGATTAATAGGCATCATTGTACTCATAACAAAGTAAGCGAAAGTACATTTCAATTTCTCATTAAGGCCATCTCTATACCCGGACCACCCTATACCTGCACCATACGCCTTACGGAAGCCTGTTAAGGGATCTTCCATCGAGGTTACACATATGAAGTTAAAAAAAATTGTGTCGAAAGTGTTTCTGGAAATAAAGATTTGATCCTTTTTTACAATTACATATATTGCTCGGCAGCGCAGCTTTGAAGCAATAGCGACATTGAAAAGATGGTTGTTGCTCATAGAAATTGTACATCTCACTTTTGCTCGTGCTCCTAAAGGATGGACCAAACCTTATGTTCCACCCTGTATAAATAGATATTGTATTTGACAAGGAACCTAGAGTGTAGGAGGTTTGTTGGCCATCCTACACATCGACACTTTTTCTGAACTCTGAAAAATATAAGCATTACATCAAAATTATCCAAATGGATTCAAATCCCCCCTCACTTCGTAGTTGCCCCAAGGGTCTACTCTTTTATTTACTGGATTAGAAGGACATATACGTATATTGTCCATGCTGTACCTGCGTTCGTTTTGCAAGAGGTTTATTCAGAACCTGGATGATTGTGTGTATTTTGAGGAAAGAGAAAAATCTATTTAAAGTGTAGTTTAGATTAGAAAGACTAAAACTCCCCCGACGAACTGAACCGTAAAAAAGCCCTGGAGAAGATTTTTTTTTCTTGTCATTTGAATAGAATCATTATCCGAATTGGAATCTTGAGTCCCTGTTACTGCTTGTGAAGTGAAATGTTGGTTCGTTGATGTTGAAAGCTCAGAGGTATGGGTGCAATATAGAATGGTATCGAAAGGGGAGTTTTCAAAAGAAAAAGTAAATCTGATAAAAATGTAATCATTAAACCGTTCGAAACCATCATCGTCGGATTTCCTCCAACAAATATTATTATATTAATTCAAATTTCTGCGGGTTTACCATTCCGCTGATTATTAAATCCGTACATACACGCTGAGTGCTTTTGTGTACCAACCGGATAATTCGATAATATTCTTCTGCAACGCCATTAATTCAACACCCAGCGCAACGAACCGCAGCACAGTAGGCAGTAGGCAAGAATCCCTTGACAATTTGCCAAACAAGGCAAAGCCAAGCCACTGGCCTGAACTGAACTAAACCCTTAACTCACATTGACTTCTTTAGCACGGATTCGGTTTCCACTTGAAATGGTAAATTGTTCATAGGTAATGGTTATTTAACTTGGCTTTTATTCTTCTTTCGTCCTCGTCTGTCCTTGGAAAATTCATGGGACTAGTCCAGAGTTGAAAGGTTTGTCCTCTCATTATTCACTCCTCAAGTGGTTCTCTGTCCATTCCTGAAAAAGGTCATTCAACTTGTAATTACCGGATGTGACTAATGTTAGAGGGAGTCGCGTTGGACCTTCCGATTTTGAGAGAACCCGAAAAATTGTCCAAACTCGTTGGTTGGCTCATCAAGGGAAATGTTTGGATTCCTTTGGGAGTACCTCATAATATATGAAGTTTGGATTTATTTGTGTTTCCATTCTGTTCCACCCTCTCGTTGTTCCATTGTCCTTTTCCATGCATACGCTCACAAACTCAACTCAATTCATTCTTCTTTCTAACAGAACTTTATAGTGTTTTAGCCCCCAGATTTGTTGTACTGACTCCTGAGGTAAAATGCCCTAATAAATCCATTTCCAAAGTCCCAGTCCAGACAGCAACGAAGAGCTTTTTAACCCTCGTACATTTGCGTCACGGTCACCCTCTCCCTAGGAGGGGTTTGTCGAGGTTGGAAATCTTTTATTATAAATTACATGAATTAATGTAATCATGATGGGGACATGGGTTGACTAATTGATACTTCTGCATCACTAATATAATTTCCTCATTAAGACATAATGATCCAGTTGTCCAGCCCAGCCAAACTAGGCTTGTGCACGTACAAGGTACACATTTTGTAAATTGAATTGGATTAATAAAGGTAATTAAATAATTGACAGATGCTGGGACTACACCACTCTACATTCAACATTGTACTACACAGCTGGGATCTGTCAGAATCATTATAATTAGAATTGGACAGGCGACCACTCCATAGAAGAAAGAACCAGTCTTAAATTAAATGGATAGGACCAGGTTCCTATTAATAAACAAATCTTCCCTACGAATTTTCCGTCATAGATATTTTATTCAACCGGAATTTTTTTTAATTTTCTACGCGGACACCTTTAGCCAAAACTTCACTATTTCTGACCGTGAATATGGTGAACCTTTATCCGGTTGTGAAAAGTAAATCTAGTCCACTGTGTCTAGGACAGAAAATGCCAAAGTTCTGTGCAAGTCTCTATGCCTACAAAGTGTATGTGGTTGACAATAAAATCCACCGACGATATTTAAACGACATTAAAGTTAGCCAGTTTAATCATAAGGATGTATATGTAATTGTCTAAAGCTGACACCATTCTAACTCATGGAATACTAGAGACGACTTCCATAAATTCAGCTTTTGGGTTTGACTCTGGGACGGATTTTGGAGCTTAGCGTACACAGACACACACGATATTTCTACAATGCAGTCTGTATGGAAATAATCCCTTTTATTCGTTTGATTTATCTGCCAATCCCATACTTGTTTACCATTTCCAGGAAATTTAGGTCAACGCAGAATATGTATAGTGGAAAAGTAGTTTAGTCGTCGCGTCGTGTCAATTCAACTCTACGGTGCACCCAAACTCTGACTTTGAGAAGACGGAAATGCAAGGTAGAAAGTAACAAGTAACCCACATGTCAAATCATTCAGTCTCGGCTTGAAGTTGAAGTAATAAGTCACTATAAATTATTTGGCTTACAAATGCATATAATTCGCCTTCACTGAAAAAAAGTTAAGTAAAATCTTCCATGGGCTACACTTAACTCACGACAAGTGGGAAAAATTAAGACAAACTAAAAAAATAATATAATAAATTATAAAGCTGATCGTCGTGTCAAAATTCCAAAGCACAAGGCTCTCGTAGAATCAACAAAAATGTTGATACAATTCGGAAAATGCTAAGATAAAAGAAAAACAATATTTCTGAAAATTAGGTTTTGGCATTAAAAACAGAATCAAAAATATAAATGCATCCAATTTTAGGTCTGAGAAAGAACAATATTACAAAAATACATCACTAACAACAAACAGCATTAGCTGTTTTATTTAACCTTCGAGAAATTTTCCCTCGGAATTGTTTCACAATGTGAGACACGGTGAAAGTAAACTTTCTCCTCCTGTGATTGGCATTGTCTGTGTACCTTCCGGATTGAAATCATTGGATCCATTCCTGTCTTAACATTTAATGAAACAATTGTGTAGTAGAAAATGTAGTATATTGATTCATAACCCCGCAAGTGTTAGTTCACACGGATATGGCGGATGTACTTAAAGGTGGGCTTAAAACTGAAGGAAGCTTATCCTTTGGTACAAGGTCTTGGGAAAGTACACAAAAGAAGATTTTGATGATGATCCTCCTTAGATTATATTTCCTTATTCTTCGTACTTAGATCCTGAATCCCCCACATCATCTTAAATTAAATTCACTCTAACGTCATTCAAATGCACAAAGCAGCATTTGTCCTCAAGAAGGAGAGGGTTGAAGACTCAGCAAGGAGGAAGTGAAGGATTTAAGCAAATGAAGAGGGCGGGAAAGCATGGCGTGGAAATAAACTCATCTTGGAGTCTTCAATTGAATTGAACTGGAAGATGCTGACAAGCGCTAGAACTGGATGGTTCTGGTGTCTGGCGGAAGTGCGGGTAAATAGTGACGATCATGATGATGAGGGTGCTGACAGGTCGTCATGATTCTAAGGCTTCTTCTTCTCCCTCATCATCCTCAGTCCAAATCCTCAATTTACATACCCATTGTCATCAGAAGGAAGCCAAACTCACGAAGTGTGCACAATGACGAGGGTTGTAACGAAACCTTCTGGGGTCTCCCTCTTAAAAAGAATTTAACCCTAACATTAAAACTTTATAGTTAAAAGTCGTCTGATAAAGCACTGGCACTCCTTGCATGCCAAAAAGGTGCGTCAAATATCCAAAAACATACAAGTGGGTTTCCTTCTTTCCTGTAGTACTGTGATCAGTATAACTACTAAATTCTCGTCTGCTAAATTCATAACATCAAACATGTCGTCCATGTCAATCTGAGAATCAAAAGCTGGTTACCCATGGTCCGATCTTGAAAGTGTGTAGGTTATTCTTTTTGCTGTGAATTCTGGAAGTGATGAGTGGAGGTAAGAATTAATGCGTTGTGGCCCAATTTACTCAAAAACACAAATGTACAAAAGTCCGTCTACTAAGATGTATAGAATACTCCAATAGCTACAGGTAGCTACAGGCTAACCTGTACTTTCAGGTTCTTTTCGGACTGGTTTACAATCATGCCTAAGGTAAGCCAATCCTTTTACGCTAGCTATATTTCTCAATTAGCCCTCATTACTTATTTTCCACTCAAGTACCGCTCTAGTGGGATGCTGAGACGGGTCGTCTCTAATTTAAGCCACAATTCAAAGGTCAACACATGAATTAATGAGTACTTGAATAAATATAACGCACCTTGTAGTGTGGGGGAATGTTTGGTGCACTACTCAATTATTATTTGGGCCAAGTGTTAATATTTTTATTAGACACTATTGAAAAATCTTGACAGAGCTTCCCCGTCTTTCGCTCTGTATGGTGAAATGCTGAAGACACGGGGGAATGTCAGGAAAATTTGGGCAAAATTTTCGGAGATAGAATGGCAAAAAAAGTACTTCATTTGTGCAAGCGAATTTTGACAGAAACTCACTCAGGAGATGCCAATGAATTAAGAAAATTGGGTCTCGGGTCTAGGCATATGATGATTTTCACTTGTTAGACAGTATTAGTAGATTTTATTTCATTTTGAAATTAAAATTCCAGATTTAAACAAAATTCGGCGTAGAAATGTACTGCGAGTACAGTACGGGGAATGTTGTATGCGGTTTGTTTGCACGTACGCGATTGTGGTCATTGACCGGTGTCCGCTCGGTTACGGATTAAAACAAGGGAAAAATTAGAATCTGCAACCGAGAATCTGATAAATAATCAGTGACCGGAATCTACGGTTGGTTGACTGGCTGGCGTATGTTTGGTGTGGTGTGAGGGGAGAAGACACCTCGGAACAGTTTAGTTTATTTAATGTTTTGAACTACATGAAGTATTGGGAGAGTTGTAGCATAGGACCACGGAACATGCACACTCCATCGGACCGATTTCTAAAGTCGGTGTATATAATCCTCGGAAAATCCGGTTTTGAAAATGAGTTTACGTGCTGGGAATAGGGATGGAAAGGCCTTCATTCATTCATCTTCGATAAGACAACAGACTCCGGGTTGAAGTAAAACCTAACATTTCAGTCCAACCTCTTTTTGTTCTGAACTGAAGGGCATGAATATGAAATAAGAAGACGAACACAATGCTTGAACTCCAATGCATTCTGCATGTTACATTTGCACTGGAAATGCCCGGATGGGAGGAGGAGCGGATACATTATTTATACCCCCAGGAAAATCTAACTTAATATATGCAATTCATTGAATCTTAATACTCTCCTCCTCACTCTCAAGGGACTCGGATGTTTTTTTAATTACATTCACATCTCTGATCGCACATACATATTGTATGACACGTGCTACAAATTCTTTATCTCCATTTTTCTCTTTACTACTCTGAAATTAAAAAAAAATCGGCTCTCCTAGTTTAAATTACGCAAATCCCATCAGCTTAAGTCGAGGTTTACTTCGGCCGAGTAATTATTTTTCTCTCCCCTTGAGGGCATGAAATGAAATTTGTTAGTCAATTTTTAGGATGGGATGACAAAATTAAGTGGTTTAAAAATGTATTCAAATTTTAGGACGCTTATGAGCATGACCTATTAAATTATGCAACTTCCCTTGCACAAGTTACAATCCAGAAGCCAAGTTGTAACAGATTGTTTTGACAGTGGACCCACAAACCGTATCGTACACAATGGACTCTCAATATATCGAAGAAAATTGGTTTGTTATAATGAAGTTTAAGAGTTGTGCATACCACACGAACCGGTTATAAACTTTGAATAGCTTTTCTCATGAAGTTCGATAAATGGAAAGCGGTTCTACTGCATAACCATATCGGCGAGATCTTACTACTGTTCGGTTGAAGTTTACAATAAACGGGCTACAAATTCAGGGACGGTTGACTATTCCGCCAACAGTGTTTTTGGACTACGACATGTAATTCACAACAGTACTAATAAATCCAATCCAATACATTTCAATTTCAGCGGATCTATTATATCTGTCCCTTCTTTAATGGCTGGACATGAGCGTGCAAGGACGCACATAAGACGATGTAATGGGGGAAATGTTCCCAATCATTTTCATTCCACTACATATTACGAGAGCCTGGAAATTTTGTCTGTAGTATTATCCTCCCTTTCCCTTTCCCTGTAGTATGCGGAGTGAGCGACAAATACTACGAAGAGTTGGAAGAAAGCGAGTCCTCTCCTCACTCAGTTTGAAATTTTTGCTTTGCTACTCGAGCAATGCATTTCAATTTTCAATTATTTTTTTTTCAATTTTCAATTTATTTCAGTGACAACATCCCTATTACAGGTCAATTGCGTTGTTTGTATTATACATAGTTACACTAAAACCTAACTGATATTTTAACCAAATATAGAACGAACCAAATATAGAACAATATTTTAGACATTGAACACGAATTGCCTTCCACACTGTAATACTTAAAATCGATCAACAGATGCACGAATCATTTCACTACAATAACACTTGAACATTCTATATGATGACTCTTCCAAGCCAAATTCATTCCATAGCTTCACACCAATATAGGACAAACGCTTCATTCCAGCATCAGACGACGGGGAACCACATTGATGCAAATTGTTCACTGATCGAGTAAAATGATTATGCATTTCAGACGTATTCTTAAACAGATTCTTTAGTAATTACTGGTGCATTACTGCTCCGTTGGATTTTATACATAATACATAAAATGGATAGATAATACATTTGCTTTGGACCAAGCCACCCTAACTCCTTGTCCATTTTCTCTGTAACAGAATCCCGACCACACGATTTCGTAACTAGTCGGGCCGCTTTCTTCAAGATCCTTTCAACAGATTTGAGGTTCTCAAATCATGCATGATTTGTTTGTAATTTTCCAGAAGTCGTAATTGACTTCGAAGAGCAATAATGTCCTCGATCGCCATCTTCACCGATTTGACTAACGTGGAGGGAATTAAATATCATTTGCATTAAAGTCACCACTCAAAGCCTCCGGTCCGTACTACTTTCTCCACCTTTCACTGGGCGACAACCCAGACATTCCACACTTTTTCTTTGAATATATATATGTGCCAGATATTTGTGTGCGTATAATATTCCCGGGGTTATCTCAAATGTTATTCAATGATTACTTCGGTCAAATTCTCTTCCGCATTTCCTTACATGTAACTCAAAGGAGAGTAGAAAGTAACTAATACCGCTCATGGGAAACACTGTACGGCTACAGAAGTCACGCGAGCTTTAAGTAATCGACTTCACCAGACAACTAATACTGTAATTAGCATGCCTCCCAAACACGTAGCTCTGATACCCAAAATGAATTACAAAACCGTCTAAAGGTTATATTATATAAGGTACTACCGGGCCCGCCGGCCCTATATTTCGTAAGCAAACAGCCCGTCCCCGTCGTTCAAAATCACCATCAAAATATTTTAATTGTATATGGTTCATATGCAACCTACAAATATTAACATCTCTATCATCTCAGTCCTGCATTTGGTTGCTATGCAACTCCAACGCATTACAACGTCAGCAGTACAATACTCAATAGTGATTTTCCCGTCAAATCTTAGTTTTTTTAAAATGGTACTTGTGAACGACCCTGTGGGGTCTAATTTATGGCACACCCTGTCGTCTCCCTACAACCTATTACTGAGTTTCCCCGTCAGAACTCAGTGTTCTAACAAATTATTTATGAATCACCATGTAGAGTCTAATTTATGATACACCCTGTGGTGGAGTACTTTCCCTGTCTCCCTACAACCTACTAGTCAGTTTCCAGTCAAATCTCAATTTTTTAAAGAAAATTAGTTACGAACCACCCTGTTGTCTAATTTATGATACACCCTGTAGTGTAGTACTTGCCTCGTCTCCCTACAACTTTATTGGTGCGTTTCCCCGTCAAAACTCATTTTATCTTTTAAAAAATACTTATGAACCACCCTGTAGCGTTTAATTTATGACTCACCCTGTATTGGAGTACTTGCCTTGTCTCCCTACAACCTATTACTGAGTTTCCCCAGTCATACGCACGTACACTGTCGTCTCCCTACAACCAATTTGTGAATTTCCCATTTTTAAATTTTCACATTACACATTAAATTGTGCACGAACAACACAATTCATTTTGGTAGTCAAACTTTCCGGCCCTCAAAAAAAATGAAAACAAAAATTGCTCCAACACAGGGAGCACGGCCCAAAGTTATTTTCGAAATTTCGAAGTGGAGTGATTTTTCTTTTTGAAAATTTTTTGCCAGCAATTTTTTATTCGATTTTTTTTCTTTTGATTTTTACGACAAAAATCCAAAATTAGAGTTGAGGAGAAGTGTACAAAAACTTGCCAAGTTGTCTACACACAACCAGGCGGCGAGCTCAGTTTTTCGAAATTTCGAAATGACGCACATTTCATTTTGAAAATTTATTGCCGTCACTTTGGATTACATTTTTTTGTGATTTCTTGAGACCATTTTTAAAAATTAAAGTTGAGGGGAACTATATCAAAACAGCGCGTGTATATATATATATATATATATATAATGAGTCCACGACGTGATTATAGTTAGTAGATTGTTAGAATCAGAACGGTTTTAAATTTTACATTTGTGATCCTTGTCAAATAAACCAAACTTAACAAAACTCCTACTCTGTCTTCGTCACGACAAACTAACTCAAACTTTAGTTCTACCAGATGTTTGCAAAATTACTTATATCAGTAGATACAAAATGTCTTGTAAGTATCTATGTTTGTTTTTGTATATTGTATTAAATGTTTGAAACATGTCGACAGGGAAGTGAAATGCAAATTAAAAGCTGAGAAATTAAATTAACTCTCAAAGTGTTAGAACATGAAAATGGCAGGGAAGAGCTATTGGCATGAAAATATATTGAGACTGTGATATTTAAATGACATCATCAGAGGTTCAAGAGACTTTACAAAGTAAACTTGTGAGCGTTTCATGTAGAGACATAAAATTACGAGCTCCAAAACTTCAGAGTTTGTAAACATTTGAGCATTGGGGCCGAATTCTGTGTGAATAGAGTTTTTGAGCAAAGTGAAAATATGGTGTTGTTGTCCGGGCATCAAAGAGAGGGATTCAAATTTCCGGGCATCTTTGAATTCTTAGAATCGCTCTTCACTCATTTCATAAAATATTATCCACATCTTTTCCTGCATTGTACGGGGCGTCTAGTATGTATTGTCGCCATACAATAGCTACAACCAAGTATGATAGCTCGTTGGAAAGATCAGCTCATAAAATATCCTTTCTCTTTCTAGTTTGCTACTACAGACAGCGAATTATTGGAGAGTCGTTCGCATAGAAACATAGTTTTAGTCGCACTTTCACAGATTCTTATCTAGTTAATTGTAAAACACGAACTTTTTTTTTGAAAATGGTGTATACGAAACACCGTGAGAAGAAAATGTCCTCACACTAAACTGGGTAGTATTTTTTCAGGTTCTTTAATCAAGTTTTTAAGTTTATAATTGTATTATCCTATGGTAAAAGTTTGCAGTCGTGAATTTCAATTCATTAAAAAACTTGATCTCACATTTAATTCTCTGACTCTGTTGTTTGAAAAGTAAATGACCGTAGCTAACGATGTGGCGGCATGTAAGAATATTTTGTACATACTCGGATCCGAAATGATTAGAAATTATATATTTGATTTGGAAAACACTGAAATCTCCCTAAAACAATAAAATCCCAGCGATCTTTGTGTGGCTGGCTCCACAGCTAAAACCGCTAAACCGAATAAAAT
>JAQGCA010001749.1:0-16097 GCA_034698945.1 Protaphorura quadriocellata
CGTATTTCACTTCGCCAATGTTGAGTGGTGCAAATGAGATGTGTTACATAAAATTTTGAAAAAACGCAGAATAATTTCTTTCGTCAATATTCTGATTGGATATAGTAAAGAACATGACGGAACACAAAATCTTGACGAAAAAAAATATTTTGAATTTCTTCAAAATTCCCCCTGACACATCTAATGCCACCTCTCAACATTCGGGCGAAAAGAAAAACGCATTTTAACACACGATTGAAAAAATTTCAATGGGGGGGACCTCAGGATTTCTTTTAATCAAATTTTCGAAGATGGGCCAAAAAAATGTATCACATTTGAACAAGCGACTTTTCACTATTTTCGTGTTATGCAATTTCCATTGGTGTGAAAAAGTAGAGGCGGGTCTAGGTCGGACCGGCACCTCGCCTCGTTCCGTTGTTAGTGTAAAATATTCGACTTAGGATTGAATCGACGTCTCTGTTTCTTTTCCCACAATTTTCCAAGTTTTGGTCCCCGGAAGATTGCACTACAAAACCGGAATTGTGGAATTTCAACTTGACCGACAAAGAAAATAAGTCAATGCAGAATGAGATCTGAGTTGGTGCACGACCAATTAATTAACGCACCTGAACTATCTCGTTATATTCTATTAACTGTTGCATGGAGACCAGAACTGAAGTTTCGTCTCTCTTGTTCTTAATATCTTTGAGCCACAGCCACTAGTCAGAACTCGGATTCTCTCAGGTAAAGCGGCATTTCATTTCATATTTTTTAGCTCATTTTTAAAAAGAAAGAGTTGTTGCAGGATTTGAAGATTCAACATTCATTGAAATAAAAAAATTGACTTCCCATTTTAATTAATTCGGATATTGTTTGAATCATAAATAAATCCACAGATTCAGATTCTGTGTGGAAGGACTCAACTGTTTAAAGAAAAATGCTTCGTTCAATACCTTTGGTAGTTGTGGCCATGAGTGGCGTATTGGGTGATGGTGGGCAAAAATACTACTACAGTTTGTACGGCGGGAGTGACGGCGGTGGACATGGTTCGCACGGTGTCCACGGAGATGAGACAGTGGGTGGTCTCTCTATCGGCCCTATATGGGCCTTCTTCCTCCCTGTTGCAGCCGTCCTCATCGTCCTAGGCCTCGCAGCCAGTAAGATCATTCACGGATATCTATCTATAGGGTGATTCAAAACCAACCTACTATTCGTTCTAATTTCCTCAATTTCAACTTTAAATAAAAAGTGAGCTTGCCATTTTGTTCGAAATTTAATTGCGCGTCTTTTGAGCTATGTCCGAATGCGCTGTGCGCGCTATCAATAAAAATGTAAATACAAATATCAGAAAATGAAAGACAAACTGAAATTTTGATTGCAGCAAAAATTCCAAAAATCAAAAATTCACAAGAATTAGAAAATTTCAGAAATCGTCAAAAATTCTCAAGATTTTCAAAATTTTCAAAATTTTCAAAAATAATTTTCAATAAAAACAAAATTCGAAAAATTTCAAAAAAAGTTTAAAAATTAATTTTTTTTGAAATTTCGTAAACAAATTTTCAGCTCAAAATATGCGCAATTAAATTTCGAAGAAAATTCCTATCTCACTTGTCTGATAAAGTTAAAATTGAGAAAATTAGGACGAATAATAGGTTGGTTTTGAATCACGCTTTATATATGTTTAGTTTACAAGTAATACATTTGATTTCTTTGGTACAGTAATATATCCACTTTTCCATAAACACACTGGCGGTGGTGGTTGGAGGAGTATGGGAAAGTCCTATGATTTGCCCGAAACTACCAAGAACGCGTTATGTGCTGTAGAGAAAATATATGACACTTACCAGAAAACTCAATAAATCGTCAATCAATCAAATCGAATCATCTCATTATTGAGACTCTGTGAAAATGACGGAAGGATTTCTCTTCATGTTACGTGATTATTTGGTGGAAGAATATTAATACGACCGTCGACCCCATCCAAAGGAATAAGTTGACACTTTTGAACCTCAAATTCTACCAGGGTTTTCGGATTTTGACCTAACCAAGCGGACTGACAGCCTGACTGACTGACTGCTATCGACTGCTGACCTTACACCTTATCACTGACAAATATTTATATTACCATATAATTTATATATATTAATAAATATATTACCAAATTAATTATGTCCAGCGTATTTTTGTTTCAATAAATTAAGTGTTTGACGGATTGAATCACTCAAAGACATTTTTGAATCATTGTTCATTCTATTCTTCATGTAAAATCCAGAGACCGAAATAAGGTAGGAATAATCCGTGGGCACGGACACTCTGTCGTCCTCAAATGTACTCACCATTGTTCTGCCCACAATAAAAAGACTACAGTTCAATCAACTTCTGTTCTAATTCCCTCTCCCACTTCGAGTCAACATGGACAAATTCTCTGGACTCTCTCTTTTTACTCTCTTCATTTTTTTTCTTTTCATCGTGAGTTCAAAATATTTTTCTAAAACGAAATCATCTCACCAATCCATTTTAATTTCATTTTTTTTATTCCAACTAAACCTTATTCTATTTTTAACAATTTGTTTACTTTGGAGGTGACGGACGTGAGAGGACAAGAGTTTGAGCCATGCGTAAAGGAGAAAGTGTTTTGTGAATATGGACATTGCGACACAAAACACTCGGCCGCGAATCAAGTGGTTTGTAATGAAAAGAAGGGCGGACTTTGTAATTGTAAATGGGATGATGTATTCGGGGCAGATGACTACATCAGATTGGTATCCAAAACCGCTAAATAAAATTAAAGTTTTCTAAATTATACTCTAAAATACATGCCAGAAATCTCTCAATTGGATTTAAATCTTGGCTAATTGGAACGGTTTATCTTAGGATCCAGAATTTAATGGATGGTGTAAGAAGCAAACGAGCTGAGATTGCCTGAAGAAATGCGATGACGTCAATTCAAGTAAGTTGGACGGATATCTGTGCACGGGAAAAGACGGGAAGAAATTGTGTTACTGTGGGAGACAGAGAGATTCTTCAGAGACATCAAACTGCTATGATGAGTTTGAAACTGGACAATTCATTTGCCAAATGGCTAATTGTGATCCTAAATCCGCCAAAATCGTGACTTGTGGGAAGGAACCGGGAAATGCTTTTGTCTGTGTCGTGCAAAGGCCGATGACCCTCCTCTCGCACCGCTAGGTCAACCCACATTCTAACCAAGACCTATGAGCGTCATGTAATCCATTCCATTTTGCATTTCATGTTTCAAGCTGTCCTCCAAGTGTTGGAAATCAACAACGAGAAAATGTATGGAACTGTGTACTAAAGATATGGACGCCCGGGTCTGTCCTGGGAATGTTAGTTAATTTCTTTTATTACAGTCAAGAATTTTAGTTTGCACTGTTGTCAACATTTGGACCCGGCTTTGAGCCATCAGAAGAAACAAACGACAGTATACATACACAGAAAGCTTAACTAATGAATAAAGTCTAAATAGAATCAAGTCAAATTTTGATTTTCGTATATACACATGAGTTAAATTGCATTAATACATAAATACATAAAGGATTTAATTAAGTGAATTAGGCGAATCAGTAAACCATTGTTTTCCGTAACACATGCCATTATGTTCCCGGCACACACCTGTGTTACAGCTCCAAGAAATAATCAACGTCTTGGATAACTTAGAAAAGGAGTCGAGACACAACCCTCCAAAAATTTGGGACAGAATTAATTTTAATTAAATTCCTTAAACGTTTAGTTAAATTGAAATCTATAGACACGTAGAAATTAAGAAGGAAAATTGTAGTCGTGAACGGCGAACATCGTACATCCGTAATTGGGATTAATAAATATTTTTGGGTGTTGGAAATCCGTATTCAATATGGTTTGTTTTCAAATCCCCTTAATTGTCTTACTTTTCAACTCATAGAAATATTTGGAACTTTCCTGATTTGCATTTACCTAACTGACTGACGGATAGTGTTACCGTCAAGTCCCCGTCGAGGGAGTTCCTCACCAGGTCAACGCAGGTCCTTCTGACTATTCTCACAATTTACTACACAAGAATTAATTCATAAAAATGCATTTTTCACAATTCAACACAATAAATTAGTCATCAAAAAAGTCTTCCTTACAATTAAATGCACTAATTCATTCATCAAAATGAATTTTTTCTCTAATTAATACAATAAATTTTCTTTCTTTGTTTAATCCAATAATATTTTCATCGAAATGAGTTTTTTCACATTTTAACAAAATTGTTTATTCATTAAAATGAGGTTTTTCACTAATACAATAATTTTTTTATCAAAATGATATTTTTCACTATTCAATACAATAATTGTTTCATCAAAATGAATCTTGTCACATTTTAATAGAATAATATATTCACCAAAGGAATTGCCATTATACAGTACGTTTAATGTACTATGGAATGTGTAATTTACTGAAAGTGATACCAGTTTTCAATTAATTCACTGTTCAGTTTCAAGTTTTACAGTACGATGCGATAACGAGATAGATTGCATGGCTTTACAGTCACTATTTCCTACATTCGTATTTGTATATTTTGGTTCACGAAATTCAGACTAGAGTGGCCATTACTGGTTGCAATGAAATTAGTAACAAGGAATTATATTTTGGGAATTCATTTTCAGGTTACAATGTTCAAAGTAAAGTGTGAATAGTACTCTAGATATATAGTAGTGGTTACCATTGTATCTTTAGTGTGTTCTAATATATAATTATTCCACATCAAAATATTAGTCATTAATATTATTCATTTCATGTGATAGGCAGTCAGCGACATTTTCAACAGACGTGGTTCCAACGCATTTGTCGGCGAAATTACATAAAATCAACACTAACAATGGAACCGCGCGAACTGTAAGTTTCAGAAAAATTTGAAACTCGGTGGAGAAGTAAATTGGAATATGCAGATTCTAAAAATCACAATGAGCCTGGCCGGGCGTTTGGTGACGCGCGGCGCATTTGCGTGTTGTAGCGCAAGGGCGAGCCTTGCGTGGGGGGAGAGTTGAGACGAGAGGTGAGCCGTCTCCGCTGAGCATCCTACCTGCCGGCTCAGCTTGCTCAACCATCCATTTTCCCGCGCGTCACCAAACCGCCGGCCGACTCATTGTGATTTTCAGAATCTGCATATTCCAATTGACTACTCTACCGAGTTTCATATTTTACTGAAACTTACAGTTCACGAGGTTTCATTGTAAGTAAACTTAATTCAAGTGTATTTTTTATCTTTAATTGACGTCATTTCTGTGAACTTTTATCATCTCGTGTTTGACTGTCTTGCTCTGTAGTCTCTGCCACGCAGTCGGCTATGCTACACTAAATTATACGGGGTGGTGAAAGGTAAATTTATAACATAATGCACAAGTGAAATTTGTTAGGCACATGCGTCAAGTCATCGTTTTGATAAATGTTATTAGCTGGCATAAATTTTTTACGAACAATTAAAATATATTTAGATACATCACCCCTTCAGACATACGGAGGTATATATACGCGACATGACATGAATCTGGAAGTGAACTATGATACCCCGTGTGCAAATGTTTAATATTTAGTTGAAGCTGAGAAATTAACCGCCGTCATGTTAACTGCCTGGATTGAACGACAAGAACAACAGTGTTCGTACATAACGTAACAGAAATTCATCTCTACTTCGTCAATTCCAACAAAAATATTCACTTGACTCCCCATTGCAGCGTCACCGCTAGTTTAGACAAATATTTTTGATGTATCACACGCAGCATTTTATAAAAAAATTTACTCAATACCATATTTTAATAATGTTAACTAATATCAAATCGTTTGTTTTTTGTGTTCTTCTAATCCAGTACTTAGAGAGTACAAATGGTGACATCCAGTGTGCAGAACTCCTTTTGTATTCTGATACCAAAATTGCAAATGCAACATTTCAACTGGAGGATGGAGAAGAATCTTTCAGGAAATACCAGGAAGTGGAGAAACATGTTTCGGTTCCATACGGTCTAAAATTAAATCTAAAGACAGGGTGTAGTCTCTTGATTTGTCCTCAGGGGTACACCAATTGTAAACGATATTACAGTCATAATCAGGACGCAATAATAAAACTCAGCAATCTTGTGAAGTCAGTATTTTGCTCGTGTGACGACGACAAAGGTATTTACTGCCCGAAGTCAACTTGTCCAAATGATTCGGAGTCGATCCTACGACAAGCCGGGCAGTGTGGACGAGGTTACTTCAGAGAATATTGCAGCACATGTAATAATGGGTATTTGGCCATTAACCCCGGTGATAAAATTGGACAGTCAGATCCACAATTTAATTTCAAAAGTGTCATACTTCGAGAAGATTGCAGACTTTTCAATGGGAATACTATATTTGCAACGAGTTCAGAGAAAATCATTGTGAGTCGGGTTTTTCCGCTGGTTTGTAATTGTTCCGACACGTATAATAATACACCGCCGGTCACGGAGTTTCCACAAACAAGTTCGATTACGCAGTTTCCCAATTGGATTACTCCGTCCACGCGGTCACCGTATCAGTTAGAAAACGCCTCAGCAACCACGCCTGAGATATCCCAACCTACTCCTGTGTCAGACATCTCAATAATTTACATAGCGGTTGCACTTGTTCTTGTATGCCTTGCAGTTCTGTGCATAGGCATAGTGTGCAAGTACCGGATACGACTAGCCAGTAAAATCTCTGGTTGTATTCAAAATGTTGATACCACTGAAATGGAATCTATTCTATTAAGTACTGTTGTAGAGAGTGACGTCATACCTGATGGATATATGACAATTCTGCAAGAACTAAACCGTGGTAGATTTGGTATCGTTGAATTGGCCGAGTGGTATCCTCGTGGCAGAATTAGTGGTCAATTTATCAAATGCGTGGTTAAGTCCGGAGCAGAAAGATCGTCTGTAAGGGACGACGCAAATAATTCAGTAGTGTATATTAGAATGCACCATCGGGAATTAGAAACAATGCGCAAATTACATCGCATTAGTGATCATCCGAATGTTATTCAATTCTATGGTGTTTGGAGGAATGAATCTGCCATTGTTTTAGAATTTTGTGAACGTGGTGACTTAAAATCTTACATGGAAAACAGTGAAAATAGATGTAATTTTGTTGATATTTGGAATATTGTAAGGGAATTCGACAATGAAATGACGAATGAGAATTTGCGGGAAGATCTTCGCCAAGCTATGGAATCATTTTCTACACTCATGTTAATCAAGTGGTGCGCAGAGGTGGCAGCTGGAATGGAGTTTCTTGTTTTGTCTAGTATTCTGCAAATGGATTTGGCGGCTAGAAACGTTCTCTTGACACGGAGATATGTTGCAAAGATATCGGATTTTGGTCTGACTGGAGATCTGGATGAGAACTACGTTCGGGTAGGTTATGGTGATGAGGATTGGCTTCCACCGTTACCATGGCTTGCACCAGAATCAAAGGACACTCACATATTTTCTGTCAAGTCATCAGTTTGGGCATTTGGTGTTACTGTAAAGGAAATTCTATGTTTGGGAGAAAATCTTTATCCGGGAGTTCCAGCCGGTTCTTTGGTGTTGACCAACGGTGGCTACAGACTTGACATGTATCCGACATTCTCAAATGCATCTATTAATAGTTGCCTTCTACGGTGCTGGAAAAGTTCCCCGAGCGAACGGCCAAGTTTTGCGTACTTAAAAATTTTCTTTCGAGGTGAGATGGATCGGCTAAGATTAATCGTGGATACGATATTAAGTAGAAACGTGCAAGTAGAGAATCCGGCCGAAGCAGTACGGATATACTTACCGGCTGATTCCATACTACTCCAGTCATCTACACCATAACACATATTGGTCAGAACTAGCTGTGTTCCGTTGATTATTTAAGTGAATAGTGTAAAATCGAAAAATAAATTAATATTTTATGCGGCTCATTATAACTGTATAATATCGGTTTTTTTGTCTTGTGCATGAAATACTTTGCAATTTTGTTGAGAAATGTGATTTGGATTTATACATTTCTTGTTGATTTTTTAAATATGATTTTACGGTGCTGTTGATCTAAACAATTTTGGGAAGCAGAATTATCACAGGACGTTTGCACACATACAGAAAATGTATTGGTGAATGAAACATAGCGACCTGCATGAGCACGAATAAGTGAATGAAAATAAATCTCAGTTTATTGATAAAATAAATTGTGGAAACCCATTCCAAAGAAGGATGTCAAACAATTATAGTTTAAATTTTAATATATTTTCCGTGACATTATGTACAAATTATTACATTTTCACTTTCTTTCAGCTGAAGTGACACCGAATCCGTTCATTAAACACTTCTAGCAGATACATTTTGTAAACAACGCTGAATTTCTTTACTAACTAGTGTGAATCTCTAATTATTAGCGATTGAGATAACGTACATCAGTGTAACGTACACGACTAATCTTTAATTCCAAGGACATAATCATGCATAATATCAAGTTTGAGTTCGACCAGATCAGAATTGCGGCAAATTGAGTGCTCATGGACGGACAAAGTATGTTATTAAATATTAAACTAAAAATATAAATGTGAAATATATTAAAAAGTATCTTAGTTATATATACCAATTTTGGTCTCTCCAGATTTTCTCCAGTACTCTTTTCCGGTCACCACTGGCGATGTCAGAATACCAGAAATACAGAAATACTGTATGTTTCAAAAGTCCTAGGCTCTTTTTTTGAAAGTGAACGGGCCTGAAATTCGATGAGTTTATGTTGCAGTCAGTGTGACTAAAATACAGAGTTGATATCTCTAATTAATTCTGGATTTTATTGAGTGTGAAGTCATGACTACAAATATTTGAAAGGATTTTCAATATTTCATGACAGATTTGTGGTAGTCTTAAGTTTAAGAGAAGTCTTTTTTCTTCTCTGAACTCTTGCCAATGATATACGATTTTCCGGCTGTCCCCGTAACATAGACGCTTGTTCATAGTGCTCCGAGAAATATATTTAGCGTAAGAAGAGCGTGGATGGACTAGTATTCCGGTGAACAGGTTTTAATACTTCTACCCAAGTATGTCTGTCCTTGTCTTGAGAATTTGAATTTAACTTCTCTCACGCTGTTCACATCGTACGATTATCTCACATCTCTGTAATCACATTCTTCCACGTACTACTTAATTAATTGACGGATGTATGAGATCTCAGACATGTCTGAGATTGGCTTGTAACTTGGGTGGGATTTTGTTTTTCCCTTTCTTCAAGTGTTCGCTCGTTCACTTCTGATTCTCGCGTTTGATGATTCATTTTGAGGGAGTTGAGTCCCTAAAAGTCTCACGGGAGATTAAGTGTCTCAAAACATGAACTCACTTCCGTAATTAGTATGAGATGGATGGCCCAATATCCCACGTGCATCCGTTGAGGGCTATCATAATATTATGTCACCATTTCTCCATTTCCTTCTTTAATTAGAGAAATCAAAAATACACACAACTAATCACTTGTATTCATTTCAACACACTGGCGTTCGCATAATTTGCAGGGCAGAGGATACATCCACAAGCCTAGCAAACTGTTATGATTGTAATTGTAATATGACGCAGATCCTGATATAAATCGGAAGGAGGAGAGGAATAGCAAATTTTGCAATACTGTACTGAGAATAACATGAAACAATTAAGGAATGACTAGGTGGTCTCACTGTTCATGATTTAATGTTTGTACATGCACATGAACATCCGCATATTAATTGACAAGTTTATATAAGGAATGAGACAAAAAAATGTGCAAATCAGTGCCGCTCTATTCTGTGTTCGAGTTACATTTTTTTTTATTACAGCTGCAGTCCGTCACAATTACTAAGCCTTCATTTTAAATAGTTAATTTAATTTTAATTTAATAATAAATAAGGAAATCAAATTGTGTGAGTGTTATGGGAGAAGTTTGATTCCCTTAGTCTGAATCATGGTTTATTTTATACCAGAATAATTCAAGACTCTGGACAATTCGTTGCAAGTCCATCCTACAATTGTTTGAGGATTTGGAAATGAATACATATCCAGTAATTCATTTTTTATTACTAATGAGGCCACTATACTAGACTATATAAGTTAAAATAATAATTTTGTAATTTACTTCTGAGTTACAGTTCAACTCTATACTCCCATGGATATTTGTTTACATTGCCGTACAATCCTTAGCTTTGAAATCTCAGACGGATGAATTTCCGGATCTCGGACGACGTAATTCATATTCTACAGAAGATGGAATGCTGGAGCTAAGAAAGTTTAAGCCACGCGAGTATTCAAATTCTAACAGTTCCTACGAACCAGAACCCACTCTATATTCTCCCGTTTCTTTGCCCATGAGAGTCAAAGGTGTTCGTCTAATTGTCAAAAATGGGACTAAGTACGGAACTCGGAACTCTGCTTCCGTTCGACGAGGGATTTCCAACAAATCCAACTCTAAACATTCAAATTCCACTTTGCAAATCACTGAAATTCTTAAGCCCAGACTTCCAATCGTGGAAGTCTATAAACCAAAATTGCCACTCGGCCAAGTCCTTAAACCGATAAGAAAATCATCCACAACCACCGCGTCTCCGCTCAAACCCGAACTAGTCAAAATGAAAGTGTACATCAGACACACGAGGACCGAATCCTCAACAAGTACTACTCCTAACCCGGAACTCAGAAAATTGAAGAAGGAACGAAGAAGGAATTATTTGCAACATTTTGTGATTGCTCCACCAATTCTAAGTCCAACGGGAATTGGAGATCGTGAGAAACTGGAACTAAAGTGCGTGACATCTAGCGGCGGCTTTGAACACCATTTGAGCCCATCGAGTTGGAACTGCAGTCGGACGGCACCGGAAATTTCAAATGCGGATTCGCGGGAACCTGAAATCCGGTACGAATGGACCAGTCATCAGTCACAGTCGCCCGAGCCCCCCGCGACAGACAAGTTGATTCCGGTATTCTACATCCCGGAATTTCGGCCATCTCCACTTCCGGTCATTTACAGTCCAATTCCAATACCCGTCTTACCGTTAATTGAACCATCACCAATTTTGAATAATGCACATCCCTGGATTCCTATCACTACAGCCACAACTGCAACTACTCCCGCTAATAATTGGGATGACGGTAACAGTATCAACGAAGGGCATCCAACTAATTCGTGGACGAGTTGGAATTCAGAGTCATCGTCATCGTTTTTTCATGACGGTCTTCCGAATGGCCGACGATTGAGGAACAAACGGCCTAGTCTTGCACGACGGATGAAATGGTATTTACGGCGACTTGGAAATATAATTCAAGGAAGACATGTCTACAAGTAGTCATACAATTTATTACAAAACTCTTGTCTCAACTGTTAAATATTAAATTGTAAGAACTCCCTTATACTTTCGTCTGAAATAAAAATGTGCTAGTCTCATCCAAGTCCTACGTGTGTTATACTTTATCCTACTCATTTTTAATGCAAAATTACAATAGTTTTACTCAAATATTTTTTTCCAGAGTCAGAGTGTTGATTTATTTTTTGTGTATTTTATAAATTTTCTGGTACACCCTGTCCTTGGATTCCATATAAGATCACCATCACCTGTTCCGCATGGATTTAAGCCTGCATAGAATTTCCCATCAGTGGCTGAATATCCATCAATTCCATCGATGCTTGCAGACTCAACCATAGGTTCTCTATTGGAATGACGGTAACGTACAGTATCACCGAAAAATATCCACAAAATTCGTGGACATCACTGACTGGTACGAATTGGAATTCGGAGTCATCGCCATCGATTTTTTATGATATTCCACCGAATGGCCAACGATTGAAGAAAAAACGCCCTAGTCTTGCAGGACGGATGAAATGGTATTTAAGGGTTGAAACTTGGAAATTTAATTCAAGGAAGACGTGTCTGACAATTTATTACAAAACTCTTGTCTGAACTGAACTATTAAATATTTACTCCAAAAAAATATACATAGATTTATTACCAACAATTAAGTTAGAAGATGACTTGAATAATTTTGGAATATATGTGAAGACTGGATTGTACAATAATTTGATTAGAGTGCTGATTTATTTTGTTTGTATTGTCTAAATTTTCTAGTACACCCTGTCTTCTCATTCCATAAGAACTCATCACCTGCATCCTCTACCTGAGCGCATGTGTGAGTTATCCCTGCATAGAATTTCCCATCCTTATTCTCTTGATAGCCATACACGCAGCCCGTGCTACCTGTAGTCAGAAGCATGGGGAATGCATTTTTCCAGATTTGTCGTCCCTCATTTTCTACACACTCTCGATTAAAAACCTTTCCGTTTGCCCAATGTAGACAAAGTCCAGTCTTGGAATTCTTAATCTTTTTGTAATTAAAAGGCCCCATCACTTCTTCAGCTTTCACAATATTCCAGTCTTGAGAATCATCTCCAGAGCATGGTTTCAATTGAACTTGATCTTTGTCCCCACCAGTCGCAGACTCCATGCACTTCTGGTATTTCTTATTCACCAAAAGTCTTCCTTCACCACCCATCGTCAAAATCCCAAGAATGACGGAGGAAGTTAGGACAACCACCACCATCCACTTCATTCTCTAAACAAAAAAAATCTTTCAATAAATTTACCAATTTACTTTAATATTTTTACTTACAAAAATTCCAAGAAAATTGGTTGGATGGATGAACGGATGTTGATTAAACTCGTGTTTTTGCTATTAGTTTTAATGACTGGAGAATAATTGTCACTCTTTATATAGGTCCAATTTATGGAGATCACGGAATAATTGTGTCCCAATAATTTGTAATGAAGGACGTGGGGACGAATGATGTTTTTTTTGTGAAATCCATTGCACATAACGACATTTTATCCTCTAATTGTATTTCTTTGGATTGTTTAATGGATTGGAGAATCATGGAGAAATTTGACTCAATCACTTAATTGTCCTTACTCCACATCCACAGTAATAAATGGAACTACATATTGGGCGAACAAGTAATTAAGTCAATTAAGTGGGAATAATGTAACACTAATTGGAAATCACATTGCATGTAGGTCTATCCTGCAATATGACTGACTGGAATCACTAACCCTAACACCAGAATAATACAAAATAATTCTGACATGAAAATCTTAGGTTTTGAGGTCAGAATCAGAATTATTGAATATTTATAAAATATGAGCTGATGTGACTTGATATGCATTCTGACTCTCAAAACCTTGGGTCTCGAGGCCAGAAATTCCTCGTGTTATATTATTTTTCTGAATTACGAGACTCCATGTCCATGCTCAATCATCCCACTCCCAATGTCTCAATCCAATTTGTCTCAAAATACACTTTTTTTTTATTTGCAGAACGGTTTAGGTGTAATTCGACGATTTGAGCCATTTTTTTTAGAGAGCATTGCCCCAAACTCTCAAAAATGTAATTAACTCAAGCAACTCCTAAAACTGGGTTTCTAAAAAATGTTTGAAATTTTTTAGGAATAAGTGCAGAGACTCTTTGTTCTCAAGATTTTGGTAAGACCATAGAACTTTCCCCCAAAACTGACCACAAAACCGAATTTATTTTCAAAAATTGATTTTTCCCAAAAAAACCCGCTGAAATGTTTCGAATAATAAATTACAAAATAAAATACTTCATGACGTGGCACATTCGAATGTATCTTCGGCTAAAACTCTATACTTGGTGTTGTAATATTAAATTGATCATACTTTCTTTCTTTCAGGGCAGAGCATGTGATTGTAATATGACGCAGTTCCTGATTTGAGTTTCAATTTAAAAAAAATATATATTCAGCAAAGGAGGCGGAAGATTCATTTTGAGAGTTTCTTTATAGAAAATACATTGAAGAAATCGAGGAACAAAGACTCCTCCCTTTTTTAAATATTTATTTTACGAAATTTCAAAAATTCCTAAAAATTCAAAATATTTTAATAATCAATGTGTTTTATTAATTATCAATGTATTTTAAAAATCAAATGTGTGGAGAAGTTTGATTCACTGTGAAACAAGGTTCACTTTGTACCAGAATAATTCAAGACTTGACAATTCGCCGCAACTTCATCCTTACAATTCTTTGCGAATTGGAAATGAATACATACATAGCCAGTAATTTATTTTTTTATTACAAATTTTTCCAATAAAAAAACCTAATAAGTTAAAATTTGGCCAATATATTTTGTTCGGAGACGTGATTCAAAATAGAGTGTTTTTTTATCGATTAGACTTTTGAAATTAAATATTCAATAAATCTCCAGCTCACTAGTGAGTTTTTAAGTGAAATCTACGGTACACACAAATACAGCATGAATCAATAATTTTGGAATTTATGTTTGGAGGAATTTGATTAGAGTGTTGATTTATTTTGTCTGTATTTCCTGGTACACCCTGTCGTTGGATTCCATATCTGATCAAGACCTGTTCCGCATGAAGTTAAGCCTGCATAGAATTTCCCATCATTCCCTTCATATGCAACGATGCAGGCATTGACAGATGCAGAGGCAGACTCAATCTGAGGCTCTTTATTTTTCCATATTTGTTGTTCAACTGCCTCACACTTTTGATTATAAATCTTTAGGTTTTCCCCGTGCAGACAAAGTCCAGTCTTGGTATTCTTAATCATTTTATACATTTTCCCATTCGGTGCTTTGTAGGGAACAAAAGTCCAGTCTTGAGACGAGTCTCCAGAGCATAGTTTCAATTGAATTTGATTGTTATCATCAGTCGCAGACTCCATACATTTCTTTAGTTTTTGATTCACCAAAAGTCTTCCTTCACTACCCACCGTCAAAATCCCAAGAATGATGGAGTATGTTAGGACCACGACCGCACTCATCATCCACTTCATTTTCTAAATAAAAAAATTTTTTCAATTAATTTATCAACTTACTTTTTTCTTTATTCACTGAAATCCCTAGACATAAAAAATTGATTACGTTTGACGTTTGATGGATTATCAATTATGATACCTGTTTGGATGGATGAACGGGTGTTGATTGAAATCCTGTTAGGTCGCTTGCTCTTTGTGTGAATGACTGCAGAATAATTCTCACTATTTATTGGTCCATATTATACAGATGACAGAATAATTATGCACCAATTATTTGTAATGAGGGACGTGGACATGAATGGATGGTTTTCAGTACACAAGAATTATACAACGTCTAACCCTTTTACTCTATTTGTATTTCTTTGGATTGTTGAGTAGATTGGACAATCATGGATAAATTTGACTCAATCACTTAATTATTCTCCATACTCCACATCAATGTCCATACTAATGAGAGTGACTAACTATTTAGGACGAACAAGCTATTAAGTGGGAATAATGTGGGACAAACACTCATTGGAAATAGTGCACTGACAAGGGGTGCTTTAGAGCGGCTTATTTTATTAAATTATAAATCTTACCTCAATATCATCAAAATTGAAACTCGTGTCAATGCGGCCGCTAAGGTCAAAGGTCGTGTTCTGCAGGTAGGTATTGTCCGTCCCACCTCACCCTGTCTCAACTCTTTCCTGTACACTCGACTTGACACATTTTTCTTCCCGTCCGCGGTTAGGAGTAAGGTACAATAAATGTGACAAGTAGGGCTCGTGGAGAAGGACGAGTGGAGAGAGAAGGCGCAGACAAACAAACCGAGAATCATATCCTGCCGCCAGAATTTGACCCTTGGGTCACCTTTGCGGCCGCACTGGTAAGTTTCTTCGGCAGCCGAATTTCAACTCGCGTTTTGGTTAAATTGAGGTTAGTTCTATAATTTAATAGATTTAGTAGCTCTAAAGCACCCCCCGTGAGCTCAATGGTTTGATCCATCATTATGATCTCTAACACTGTACAAGAATAGAAACCAATTTTGATATAGAAATCTTGGGTTTTGAGGTCAGAATCAGAATTATCGAATATTTCAAAATTATGAGCTAATGTGACGGATTGGAAGTCTGAGTGCTAAACCCTTGGATTCGGAGGTCAGAATTGGCTCGTATAATATTATTTGTTGAACTAGAAAATTGTAAATGCTCAATCATCCCACTCCTAGTCCAAACTTTCCATTCACGCAGTTTATTTCGGGTTTCCTTGGATGAGGTGAGTGAATATCAAATTCTGAGGATTCAGTAGATTTTGAATCCAACTCT
>JAQGCA010001750.1:0-16096 GCA_034698945.1 Protaphorura quadriocellata
TTCCAAAAAAGGCCCTACTTAAAATGTAAACATTTCGAACAGAATTTAACAAAATTCAAAGTATTTCTTTTTATCTATAGTAACCCAAGAGCGAAAGAAAAATACAAAGTACGTCTGTAAAGCCTACGGGTAAAGCGGACGTTAAATGTATTTTTTTTGAACGTTTGTCTCATAATTAATCTTCTCAATAACCGCAGCCCACTTCCATATATTACTCGTATGTTCATAAAAGCTGCCAAACGTAAATCTTGAAGTTCAATTTCTTTAATTATTTTTCCTGAAAATGTAATCCCTGTAAAGTCCTTCCAACTTCGAATGGCTCGATTCAATCTAGATTCTATGATTCGCAGGAAGTAGTAACAATTTAAGTGTTTAGTCCTAAATTTATTTTAAAATTTGATACACTCAATTCATTAGGAATTATCATACCAGTAATATACATTCCATTCAGCACAAAGACGTTGTGTTCTCGATAGATGATTGCAGGATGTACCTTTGCTCAAACGTGTGAATTAATAAATCGTTTGATGGTGTATCATTACTATTAACGTCCATGAATGATAAACAAAAACATCTGAGAGAAAGAGGACGTGTAGTAGTGTTGGTGTGTGACTAAACAATGTTATTTGTAAATGGAGAAGTGTTTGGACTAAACGATGAGCGCATTATATGGTTTGAGAATAGAGAGAGATGAATGATCTAAAGGTTTATAAATTAGCATGATTGTACATGGTGTTTTGATTAGGTGACTGTTGAAGACGTGAGCCTCTCAACGACTTTTCTTACAATAAGTTTGTGTGTAACAAGTAGTAGTATGTTAGTAGTTGATTTTCCCCTGTTCATTCTTTTGTTATTGTTCAGGACATTTCAAAGGTATCCCTCCTGTCATTATCAACCTTGTTTTTTCCATGCACATTTAAGGCAACTTGACCATAAAGGGCTCAGTACTTGCTACTTGGCTCAAGAGTTCCACTACTCCTGTCTACTTTGTTGTTAGGCTTTTTGTATCCTACGTACGTCAGGTAAAGACCAGGTATACTTGTTCAAAAAATCAAATGAAAAATTTCCTGCTATTGTCCAGCCCTTGAGTACCTCCGTGCGACTTACATAATAAGCTTGGGCAATCCTCCTCAAGAAAAAAAGTCACCATTGTTAGCCTGCTCATAAGGAATACCTTTTCAATTATTGGCGTTTGCATTGCATATAATTCTACTAGTGTGTACTGGTGAGACCATTAGCCTGGTTCATTCAATTCCACCGTTACAGTGTTAAATGTAGACGAGCACCCAAACACCAAAAACTTTCATCAATGGAACTTTTTTTTCTGAGAAGGGAACCGTGAGAGCAACTCAAAAATACTTTTAATTCTATTTTCAAGTCACTCATACATACATTACATCTACTATATGTACATATGAAATCCAGCACCCTACTGGTTACACATTTTTTACTCAATAAGAAGAAAAATAACCAAAATAGATATTAAGAGACAGGTATTGAACTAGATGAAATATAATCTTGGTTGTACCGTGTTTGAATGACCCCCTTACGGAGCAGCTCAGTTTAAGCCAAGTGACCATTGACTTTCTTTCTTAAAGGACCCAAGGGTTTCGAACCTGAAATATTACGTTGATACGTTGCCTCTATTTCTTTTTAAAAATTCGAATTTGTACTTTACTGATTTGTATTCACACATTGACATTTCGCTGACAAAGCAAGGAGAGAAACATTTATTTTCCTATTCAAAGGAAGTGAAAGAATGTCTTTCAAAAATTATTTTACCTTCTAAGGAAATATTATGAACGAATGTTATGGTTCAACCTCAACTTTAAAAAAATTACAAACACTAGAGTGGTCAAGTTCTGCAAAGATCTGATTGATGACGTTTACTTTGTTGAGGAATTCACTGAAAAATTAATACTAGTCTGTGAAATCTTCCCATCGTGAATTACGTCGGCGTGAAGGTGTAGTTTAATCGGAACATGACATCCGTGCACTGTCCCCTGTTTTTAAGATTTCTGAAGATTAATTAAAATGTATGCCTTCAAAGTTGAATGCAGCATAGTGTTACTAATCTAGTTAGGACATAGTGGCAATGGAGTGCCGTTTTTTAGAAAAATACAACCCTGTGTGTTTTGTTAATTAGAAAGTGAAAGCACGAGTGAAAGTCTATGGAGTACAGACTCACTAGACTTTGCCTTATCTCTTAGCTGTATAAAATGTACGATTTTTTTGATACTGTGCATGTATGCCATTTGCAGTTCTTTGAACTTTAGAAAACGAGGTATGAAGGCACGAACAGAGATTTGCCTCCGGAATTGTCAATTCACTCTAGTTTTTAGCTTCCAAAAGATATAATAAGTCTTCTTCCAGTCCAGCCAAACCATTCATCCAAACAGACGAGAGTCTTTTGATTCTCTCTCTTCTTCTTTTTTGGACCACTTTACTTTAGTGGAACAGGAATTGACGTTCAGTTCAGTTCAGTTCAGAGGTCTTCTCAAAAGCTCAGTCAGAGTAAAAGGTTCACAAGAACAGAGCAGACTTGTTTTCCTCCCTCTGTCTGTACGGACCCTTTGACTCTTTTTACTCTCAAAAAGGTTATAAGGACGACACAAACGACAGAGGATATCGCATATCGCACAGTCTCCCAAGATGACTCCTATGTCTTTAGCTTTATGTCCTTTTACTTTTAGCCCTCGTGCATTTCATCTTCTTCACTTTGATCAAAACAGAATAAAATGCTAGGGATGTACAAACAAGGATGAGTCGACTCTAGAAAGCAGAGAAGAATATTGAAACTTATACTCGCGGCTAAAGTAGTCACAAGGAATTTTGGGAATTTTATATAAAAAATGTAAGGACATTCCAACCATTATTCATATGCATACAAAGACAAAGACATCCGAAAATAATTATGCAAACGGAAGACTTAATTAGTCTTCATTGGTAGGAATCTCTATTCTAAAAAATACTCTAAATTATAATTGACAATCGACGATCTTCAGGTTTAGAGGAGTGTATTCCCAGTAACAGAAAAGTTCCCAACGGAGAAACACTATTTGAAAACGTCCAAATCATGACTGGCCGAGAGATCAAACCCACATCATAACGAAGCAGTAACTGCATGCATGCCCCATTACGCTCTAACGAAATGTCTGATGTACAAATGTTACATTATTCTGAGACAAGACTTGTGCTCCGAAAATAATTTTCCCTTTATTTCCCTGGAATAAATTCGTTTCGGGTTCTGATGAGACGCAAACATAATGATGCAATTGGATGAGGTGCTTATTAAAAGGGTGAAAGTTGGATTGGGATGCTTTGAGGGACGGTTATTATGCTTTTCTGGATGATGCATGAAGGGGGAAATTATTGAAGAAGAGTCTTCGTCATCATCGTCATCGTCGCGTCGATTATTGTTATTATTATGTAAAAATGGAAGGTTACATGAGGGGCTGTCTACATATTGCGTATCAATATGTACACGGCGGATTTTCAAAAGAATCATCATTTTTTCAGGCCAGTGAGAATTTCAAACCCCCACCTCCTGAACTTGCATACGTAATACATGAACAGCCGCTACACGAGGCGTCCACTTGGTTATTCTTCGTGGTTGTAACATAACAAGCATCAATGATTCATAGGAACTGAACGGTCGTATCCTCCTCATTCTTGTTGATGAGTAGTCTCGGTCTAAAAGAGTTAGTTAAATGGGACATAAAACGACGATGACGATGGTTCATACAGGAAGGGCAAGTCCAGATATTTTAAGGAGACACAAAGGGGAAAGCCCATGTAATGTCACACTCTAATTCTCCTATCCTACTGTACTCGCTTCAAATCATCCACATGCACAGCGTCACCCCTTTCACTCGTTCAAACACTTTTCCATTCACAAAATCACAACTTAATTCCATCAATCCTCCTTTCTCCGGTTCAGTTCTGCTAATTTTTGCAAAATATAAATTCAAAATCGCGGTCTAATTTTATCACAATGAGTCCGGTACTAAATAATTTTGTACAAAAATTTCTTTGTCTTTCTGAATTTGAATGGCAAATAAATGCCCTCTGTTTATGAAGAACCGATTAGTATGTCCCCACTCCGCGTAAGTGAATGTATAATTATGAACCACATAATTTCAAATGTACTAAAACTTTTTAATACATTTAAAAGAAATGAGGATGCAATGAGGCTATGGATGCCAATACTCCGAAGAAATGGACAGAAAATGCCGGATTTTAAAAATTTCTGGGCACCAATTTTAGCTGTGAATTGTATTTGAAAATATCATAATGCGCGGGTTCAAATGGTTATCATTAGCTCCTAAACATTTCTAACTAGTAGAACGAGATATCGTGATATTTCCGACTGGATGATTTTGTAGTATTGTATGTATTTGGATATAGAAGGGCAGATATTCGCTGTATGTCGAGACGAGTTGGAGGATGAAAGTAAAGAGAGGACAGAGTGAGAGTAGAAAAGTTCTCGCCTTGTTTCTGTAGATATTTTGGAAAGTGGGAGAAAATGGGTATTTTCCCAGGTTCTGTGTCTTGTGAAGAAATAAATGAATGTAGTGAGCGCGTGGCAGACAGCGCGGGTTGAACACACAAACGAGAATTGTGAAGGGAGAAGGAAATGGGATGCGGATTGGGCTTGTTATGCAGATTTCGTTCCTCCGTCCCGCACGGACTTTGTTTCGGGCGTCTAACCCTTAAAAAATGATGAACGGGACTCAGGCGTTTGTTAGCATTTCCACCTGAATTGCTCCGAACACACAAAGCGAAGGAATAAGTTGGCGGAGGAACCCAGAAAACCCGGCGACTATTCACTCCAACCAGTCTCTCTTCTGTATACATTAGAAGACTGTAGAATTGAACGGAGCTAGGGCTAGAAAGAGTTTGTTGAGTAAATCATGTAACATTGTTAGACGAATTTATATGCTGCGTCTAACTCAATTTCAGCTAGAGGACTAGACTCCTAAAGCTCACAACCGTAAAGTCCGACATATGTACTTTTCCGCTCGCCTCAGTCTCATGCACGCCTTGGCAAATTTAGCCGTAGCCTTACTTCTGTAGCTCTCAAAGATATATGAACATGATGAGGAACACATGACTCTGCTTTCTCGTCCACATAGCACTAGGACAACATGAACTGAAAAACTGGCGAAAACTAGTAGGATGAATTGCATGAATGTGAGCACAAGCGGTGGTTTGCATTTCGAGTGAAAAGATCCTACCAGAGATTGCAAAAATTGACTGGTGCAGTGTAGGGCTTTCACTTTAGTACAGGCAGGATTCCTGAAACCTAATGTAAATATTAAGTCCACTAAAATTTATTAGTGGATTTTGGACAGAGGATAATGCATTTAATACCACAAAAGATATATTACAAAGCGTGTGGTGGGAGTAGGGTAGTCAGCTCAGCACTATTATTTAGTGAGACGAATTTGTCACAGTATTATGTCATAGTTGGTATGACCAGAGGCTAACTCCTAACCATTTCTGAACTAAACTGCAACAAATCCACGGGAAATGAAAATCCCTTAAATGGTTCCTCTCATAACAAGATAAAATTGTTGGGGAAAAGGACACACATAATTTAATTTTTGCTCTCAAGGGATGACATTGCTCCTCTATTCCCATTCCAAAAACGTCAAAAACCCCAGAATATTTATGGGAAAGCTTTGGGTGGGATTCGGATTTGTCCACATATTTAATTTAATATATCCAGTATGAATATTACTTGACTGCAGTGCAGTGCTTGTGGCTTAATTGAGAGAAGGTTACGCTATATTGGTAACCGGGTAATAACTCGACAAATACCCTTTTCTCCGCATACATGTGCACATATAAAATGAATGTTTGCCCTGTCGCCACGCCGTCCTAATTAATTGGATTGGTTCTTTTATGATTGAACAGAGGTAAATAGTGAAGGAACGTCAGATGGGAACTCGGATCATAATTCATCAGGAGATGAAGACTCTCAACTCCGACTTCGTCTCAAGAGAAAGCTACAAAGAAATCGAACCTCATTCACAAATGATCAAATTGAGGCATTGGAGAAAGGTAAAGACTTGAATCTTGTAACTTTCACTACGACATGTTCTACGAGCACGTCGTACTCTATGTAGTATGTGTATGTAATCGTAAATGAATCTTTGAATTTGGAGATACGAATGCAAGGCACGATCTCCATCAAGAGGTCTAATATGTAATGAATCTTGAATCTCAGAGTTCGTTGTGTATGTAAAGTCAAGTCAAAGAGGTTATTTGTGTAGTTACGAGTAGAGTACCCAGTTAAGAAGTCTGGGGCAGACTGGAGGCAACTGGGTACACTTGATGAGTTACAAACTATTACTCTCTTGGTTTTACCTTCGAAAACTATTATTTGTTCTTGTAGAATTTGAGAGAACACATTACCCGGACGTATTTGCACGAGAACGACTAGCGGAGAAGATTGGGTTGCCTGAAGCACGAATTCAGGTGGGTTTCGCTGGTTTTATTATAGTTTGTTTAACCTGAATTTACGTAAAGTAAGTATGCTGTGCACGGATGACTGAGTGAAAGCAAGTCAGAGTTAGGGTTTGGGGAAATCAGTTTTCAAACCTGAATTTAAGATACGTGTGTATTATACGACCGCTCTTGGCAGATTGTAATGACGTTTAGTTTTACAAGGGATAATATTCAACTGAAAAATTCAGACTGGTCCGAAATCTCGGTTGTTCTTATTCCGAATGTAAAGGTTTCATCAGCTGACATACTATCACATACTATAGTGTCTCATTGCCACCAACACATTTGCACTTTGGTCTACAGATTTCAGTAAAGTATGCCTGGAAGGGCATTTGGAATGTTTCAATAATTTCAGACAGTGAACCAGAACTTTAAATATATACTTTGAGCTCACGTCACCTGATGTGACCTCTCGGTCCGGGTCGACCTAATTTTTTACCTTAGAAATGGTTTCCTTGTTAGTAGTTGAAGTATGCATGAAGTGAAAGTGAAATGTGTGTCTCTTTGGTTGTTTTCCCAGGTGTGGTTTAGCAATCGTCGAGCCAAATGGAGAAGAGAGGAGAAATTGCGGACTCAACGTCGAGGTTCAGATCATGTTGGAGTTTCTCCGCCACCAACTTCAACATCTGCTAGAATTCCGCTCAATTCAGGCTTTAACTCAATGTATGCCTCATTACCACAACCCATTGCCTCCATGCCGGACTCTTACAGGTATGCATGAAGTTTATGACTCTCGACTATTCTAATCATATGGATCATATTCCATGGACGTATAAAGTCCAAGGCACCGTGTTAAACGCGTCTTGACTGCCTGGCAAGGCGAGCTAAGGCATGAAACTAACATGGAAACTCCAACTACATAAATCTAGTCGACGGATCAGGTTTTTTAAAACAGGTTTTTGACCCGACGCGACGAAGATATACAAAACCACCCTGGTCAACTCATTAATGGGATAGAGGTAAAGGAATGAAAATGTTAAGGGTCTTGGCCGAGATTATTCCAGAAAATAGAACTATGGAGACTTTTTCTTATTTAGACTTTGTACCACAAAATATCAGGGTGGAACTTTAGCAAGTATGTATCACGAAATACGATTGGTAGCGTCTTATTTGACAGAGTGACTAGATTGATTTTCTCGACTACCGAAAATGAATATTTTGATTCGCCGTAAATAAATAGGAAAATCACTGATTATTGAGAGACTATAATTATAAAAGAGCATGTTAGTCGGACAGTTGAATGTTAGAGAAGGGTTGAAGTAATGAGGAAACTGATAACAAAGGAAATGGAAGTGGCAATGTTGGCTGACTGGTGTGGCGTAGACTTTATGGATTGCCCTTGTCGACTATATTCGGGGGTGTTGGTGGGCGTAATCGTCATTCCTTTTCGCTTCAGATTATTATTAGATTGGGTCGGAATGATAGCAGAGGCATGGTAGTTCCACCAGACTCTAGCACCGTTTTCACGGAGACGAACCGGTTCGCTCCCCAAAAAAGCCCTCGGATGGGGAAGAAACACCTTTACTAGTACCAATTGCCATTGATGTTATGTAATGAAGGAGTTGTGGACTGAATCCTCCATATTATGAACCCTCTCTTCTATATTATGAGCCCACCCTCCCTTAACTCCCATCTTCCTCAAAGGAATCAATTTCATCGCATCTTTTCACTTGACGCGAACAAAGGAAACTCCACATTCTTGTCACTTTTGCCCTCTCCCATCCTCTCTTTATTACAATTCCTCTACTCCAGTACTTACTTGGTCTTTCTATTCTTATTGATCCATCCCTCTCTCCCTTCACCAAACATTTCTCCAAAACGGACTAACAACATTTGCTATCGAACCAATAATTCCAGACACTATGACTCAATAAGCTCCGCCCATGAAATCTAGAGAAATTCTCTTAGTTGCAAAGTTTTGGGTAAAAACAAGAAATCCTAGTCCTTTCACCAGGAAACATGTCCTCGTGAGACAACAAACGTTTTCGAAGTACTGATAGAATCTCCACTGGGTCATGTTTTGCACTGGGCAACCGATTTTGAACTTTAACCAAAATATTTGGTCATCCAGCACAAGTTTCGCTGGGCTGGATTTTGACGACTCTTGTATAATGTACACGTTCAATGTAATGAGTGAAAGCATCGTTGCTTTCCTTAGCTTAAGGTGTAGTGAAAGTGTTCTCATGGAACTTTCCCTTGTCATTTTCTCCATACAGTTCAATGTCTGGAAGTTTGAGTAGTATGGGAGGAAGTTGTCTTCAACAAAGAGAACCTGCTCATCCGGCCGCCAGCTACTCTTATATGTTTGCTGACCCATTGTCATCCATTGGTGGAGCTTACGGAGCGCGAGCCCCACATTGCGGTCAAGGACCTGGTTCTGTCAACACACATTCTCCATATGGGGCCAATATGTCATCCGCTCACGGTGGTGGAGCTGGGCAATATCATGGTAAGAAAGAATACTACATAGGCAAACTTTACCTTGGAAATTAAAGTATCAGAGATGGATGACGTGACCTTACCCAGTATGTTATACTTAGTACAACGTTTCCGATTATTTTGTTCTGAAGGAGTCATATCCGCTGGTTTCTATGGTCCTAGAATAAAGAGACGTTGAGAAAAAGGCGTTAGATTTATATTTAAATTTAGATTTCACATTTTTGTTGTCAACCGATTTTGCACAAAGTGATAAGCGGGGGTGAAAGTTAATTACAATGAGTGCAGTTCAAGAAAATATTTTTTGGGAGAAGAGGGATAAAGGAGTGCTAGCATGCATCTGTTTAAAAGACAACGGCACAGTTTGTGATTATACTAACAACGGTAGTAACAAAAACTTAAAAAGCCACATCAGTTTTTACCATGCAAAATCAAAAAAAAACCAGGCAGACAGAAATAAACTCGCGTAAATTATATAAGAGAGTACGACGTGCGGAAGTTAGTCTTGTCTCAGCCACAAATAACACCAACGAATCAGATCTCCTAGATGTGCAATTTGAAGTGGACAAGAACAGTGTGGAGTATAAAAGTTTAATGGATTTATTGTCAAGGGAAGGCGTCGATGAAACGGGAAAAAGATATTACGCCACAGTATTTGCAGCTTATTTTTTGAATGGCAAAATTAGAACTGACCCTGGACTTGACGCAATTTTACAAAATCATAGGCTAGTGAGGGATTCTACAGATCATTTGCAGTTCTCAACATCTTCAGGGAAAACATGCAATTCGTTAAAGAAGGGAAAAATTCCAAATTAGTAACAATGATTTCAAATGGAGCTAAATGTCATCGAGCCAATTTTATATTCAGTGATAAATCGTCAATGCTGGAAAATAGGAAAGACGCCTTATACTGGCAAAAATTCTTCAAAGAATACGAAGATGAGGAAAACTCCAAACAAACTTCATTTTCATGTTATTAGTGACCAAGTACACAAAATAGCGAGTTCAGTTAGACCACTTTCAAAGCCGCATAAGAAAAAAATAGTGAAATACGTCTTAGAAGGAAGGCCGCTTGTTCCACTCCCAAGTCCACACAATTTATTCCCTTCAAATCAAAATCCCAACTTCGTTCCATATTTTCTGTAAATTCCGGACAAATCTTAATTATTACATTTTTTTAACTTAATTTTGGGCATCTCAGTTCCTGGCATCTCAGTTCCTGGCATCTCAGTTCCTGTCCAAATTCCCAGCCATGGTCCTGACTTGGCCTCAAACTACTGGTCACATCGGCTCCAATGACGTGCATACCATTAGATGCGAACTCGATCCATTCTTTGCCACGTCGCATCTCTGGTTCTTAATTTTTAATACGTGGCCACCACAACAAAATCAAAATTTTTAAAAAGAAACAATGAAGCTGCCCAATGCTCCTCAGGACATCTTTCTTCCTGTCTTCTTGGACCAGTTACTACTACTCCGTTGAGGTGAAAATATTTAAGTAGTTCATTATGCAACTCCTCCTACTTTGAGTAATCTCTCAACCACAAAATCGTTCGTAAGATGTCAGTCCAGCACAAACAAACTGATTAATCAAGTTTTGCAAATGACTTTGCAATGCACAGCACTCGAGTCTCCTAGGTTTTCAATAGAATTCAGGGACGATGAGATTTATTTTTACCTCAAGGAAAAGATTTAGATGTGCAATAATTTGTTTACTCAGTAATTATCCTATGAAGTTGATTGCATTGCTGAAGTGCAATCTCTTATAAGCTTGTGATTAGTGTTACTATCCGTGCAAGTTACATTTTTAACGTAACCCCATGTCACCGACAAGACTCAATCCATATATAGATAAACTACTAGAAATTAATGAAATGCTACTATTAATCGTCGCGGTCATATTATTGGCTGACGACTCCTGCACTTCAGCTTATGTATGTACAGAGTGAGAACCGGGGAAACAGGGTACTGAAATTGTTACATGAAACAATTCAACAAATAAAACACTGTGGTAAGGATGCGTTGAACTTTACTTACAAAACATGTTTTTGCTCACGTATTTGAAAAGTAGTTACTACTAATACTACTACTACTTTATGTCCTTTTAGTAAAAAAAGAATTAATGCGAAGACTGATGATGATGCATTAGTTAGTCGGACGTTAAAACGTGGCGTAGTGAATTTTTTGCCTAGTACATAATAAATTTGTATTAACTAACCACTACCACTACTACTACCACACTAACGAAGTTAAGTATTATTAATATGTAATTAAATTAATTATTCAAATCTCCTGCACGCAATGGTTCCTGGTAGAGAGAAGAGCAAACAATCAGTATTAAATTGTCGTCACATTACCAGCAGGATGATAAAGAATTGAAAAAATTGTAATTTGTTGTCGTGTCATGCTTGTATTGTGTAGTCGTCCAGATGGAGGTCTGAGCACTAAGAAGTTTCCTTGCCGGTGTTACCAAAATGTCGATTACCGTCTCATCATTTACCACCCACAACATAAATAGAATTTACTATGTAATATGACAGTGGCAATAAGAACAAACAAAATTTATATACACCAAAATCTGTCCACACTCTCCGCACTTGCTCGGAATTTTACATTACTCTAAGAAAATGTGGTAATAATCATAAACAAATCTTCAATCGATACCGCGAGCGAAGTCCAGTCATTTCGGTTCTTAATTTTTTTTCGAAAAAGTAGTACGGAAGTATTTATTTCGATGAGTGAATGTGAAGACTGGCCTTTCGAACTAGTAAATAAATTGCAAATGACAGAATTACGACCACGGAGATTCTCACCACCTCACATCACACTCATTTCTGTATTCAGGATCCGATCACTTCATTTAAAGTGAGTTGAATTTGATAGAAGCAGTCAAACGTTCATGTACGAGATGTCATTTAAATTATCCGAAAATATCCCAATATAATAAAGGAGGCATCTTATCTGATATTATCTGACGTGCCCAGAGCCTTAATCGCACTAGTCCTTGCAAGTGTGGCATTAACTGGTGAGTTAATAATTTGTGCCCAGAACCTCAAGGCCGAGTCTAAGTCATTAATTATGTTCTAACCGGCAGACAAACCACACTGGGAATATTTTCTGAACTTGATTTCTGCATTTAAATTCAAATTTTCTAACCATCTATAAGTTCGAACAAATTCAATGCATTAGGAAAAAGGGGTGAGTGTAGGAATAGTTGTTAACGACGTCGTCATCTGCGGTTGTCATTATCATTGTACGTATATAATACGTGCCGGGCATTCAATTTCAATGTGGGAAGGGTAAAAACCTATTTGAACATTTGAATTTTTCTCCAATAGAAGGAAAGGTTGGAGGGGCGTGTTTCGGGCATTATTTGCTTGCTGCACTATTGTCCGCAATACTTCATTCCAAACCCCAGCCATGTCAGCCAACTACAAATTTTAATCCAGATCAGAAAAAAAAGTTTTTGAAATGAATGTGAATAATGGTGGTAGTACTTTTGAAATGCAATGCAATTCGTGGTTACTTCATAAAATGGCTTGGGGCACGAAAAACTTCATTGGATGATGGATGGGGTCGGTCTACAAGCCAATCAGACGCATGCATGCGTACAAATCATTTTATTTTATATTCTAATTCAAGTTTTCAGTGTACATTGTACAGCCCAATAAGTAGAATGGATTTTATTCTTCGTTAAAAACAAAAACAAATGCAAATTGTAATTTTTAAGTAAGTGTTATGTTAAGCGAGCAAATTTGTACAGTTGTGTCTTATTACCTCGGATGAATGATATTATTATTATTACTATGATTATTATTGTCATTATTGTTATTATTAGTGACTAGTGATGACCAAATTCCAATCATGTGTACACCTTTACGACTAAGGTTTCATTGTATGTACGAGTAATTTTAGAAACCATTTAAGCTATAAAATCTAATCTTTGAAATTTGTTGTGCACGTGCAAGAATATCCTAGCGCGAAACGACACTATGACGTGGTGTCCAACTGAAAGTGAGAGTAAACTGATGTAATATTGATTACCCATCACCAGTCGACTTTAAACAATATGCATTCCGAGATCAATAAATTCAATAATTTTTAAAACAAGTAACATTCTCGAATTTTTTCATCATTTCATTACATTATTTTGCAAGAAACTAAACGAACTACATTTCTTCGGTCCCATCCAAATTTCCAAATACAAAAATGTTACGAATACCTACTACATTACAAGCTGTCATGGCTGGCATTCGCAAGCTTACTTTGGATGTACTCGTCCTCACCACGGAGTAAGTAGATGTAGTCATTAAATTTTGTGAATCACCGAAAGTCGTCATAAACATGACCGTTTCCATAAGTTTTTAACTTGATACCGGGATTCAAGAGGTTACCGTCTGAAATTGAAAGGTTTGATCACTAGCTAAGTAAAGGACTTGTTTCATCAACATTAGGTAAAATCCCGTTGCTTGTGCTGCGAACTGTGTGCCGTCGTCCAATTCTTGACGGCCAAATTGGAGTCGGTGGAAATGGAGCCCTGCCTTTTTCTCGCCATAACTGAAAGATAGTGCCGACGACAGCCAAAACGCCCCAGACAATAGTCAGTATGAGATCTGAAAGAAAATGAGAAACAATATCTCTATCCGACAAATAAAACTACAATATGTACTGTTTAGATTCAGGGCAGCTCCTAGGAAGTACTGATGCACTAAAGTAGCCTGCTCAACGTGTCCAATAAACTGGGAAATAATAATACGTGCTTGGCTGAGATGTCAGGAGGTAAAGGTCAGAACAGAGTACTAGAATTTTTTTTTCGTGTTGCAACAAACTGAAACTAATCGGAGGAGACGAGTAAGGCCCATATGAATGATACGCTACGCTACGCAAACGACAAATGACACAAAGTTGAAAAGAAAGCACTCGAGCTTCACTGGGCTGGGAAATGGGGTAATTATTATGATTTTCGAAACCAGCTCCTACCTACTTTTACCATCGCGCCCTTTGATATACGTAGTTGAAAAATGCAATTAAGACCTGACCATTGACATCCAGCCCAGACAAGACCTACCCTTTTTTCCTCCTTTTTGTCATGCTTTACTGCATCGGGTAATGATAATAAGGGCGCTCACAATGATGGGACCGCATAATAATAATATTGTACATGAACCCTTTTCTTTCCATCATACGAAAACGTCCACATATTAAATATGTCGGCTTTCATGCACAAGACGCCCGACAATGCAACGAGCGTAAACTTTACCTGTCGTTTGAAATGTCGGATCAATTATGGCCACTCCAAACCCAGTCACAGTTACTCGTCTGATCACATTCAACACGATGTACTTCAAATTACTCCCAAAGTACAAGTCCAAAGGAATCACGAAGAGAAATGACCCAATCACAGTTGTGCAAACAATACTCGCCTAAAATTTACATAGAAAAACAAAGGCGAAAAATTAAGCATGCATCCAAGCCATTATTGTTCGCTCAACCCTTCCTTACCTTTATTTTCCTTTTAAACCAACTGATTAAATTACTATAATATTTACACGTGTTAAAGTTGGAATGGGCTCTTACCACGCGTGTGAATGACAATAAGAACGGTGGGATGATGAGAACGAGTGATAGAAATGCCAAATAAAACGTAGTATCGTCCTTCAAAATTGTGAAGTCGGCTGAAAAATAAAGAAAGGTTGGTTGGTGGACAAATACAGGTCTAGAACATATGTTGTAGACCAGCATTCAAATTAGAACTGAATCTTCCTGGGCCAATGCCAATGTTCGTTTCGTTTCAAAGCGTCTTTGAGTCAATAGTCCTGGTGTGTGCACTCAAGTGTGGCCCCGGGGAGGACAACAAATAAATGTAATACAAAGTGATAGCATTTGCAAAAATAAGGGTGGACGAACTAACTTCCTATGTTACGTACTCGCACCGCTCTTTCTTCTCTTGAAAGAAACCATGTTTTGTGTGTCATGTATGTTCATTCGTCCGCCTACAAAATCGTCGTCGTCGGTAAATAAATTGGGAGCCCAGAGGCGGACGGCCAGAGAATTGGATGTCCACATTGAAGAATCCATTCTCCGGAGCATCTTTCCTCTCAGCAAGGCAAGTTACAAAGTTTGACAACTTTGAACTAAAAAAAAGTATGTTTACTTTGGCCGAGAGCCACTGCATCCACTAACTGTTCATTTTGGTCATAGGACTTCTCCGAAACCCGCCCGACTTTTATCCATGTAATGTTCTTTTCTGAGGTCCACCTACTTCCTAGTATAAAATACTTGTTCAAACAACTCGGCAGCGGCATAGACTTTAAAGTCTCCAGGATTCCAGGAAACGCTGCTTTAGCTTTGCTTTATTTCTTGGACATTTTGTCCTTACTAGAAGTTCAATATCAACTAGTTATCTAAAACTACAGATGTCCTATATTCCTATCATCCTATGCAGTCTTTTCCAGGGTCATTTGTCAATTCATTCCAGGTTCTCTTTGAACTCGATTTCCTTTTCATTTTCTATTCCAATTCTATGGTACTGTTCCTCGGCGGGATTACTACTATGAGGGATGACATGACATCGTGGACGTAATGATTGTATACTTACCTAAGGGTGTGTAGGCAATAGTCGAGGAGAAAAGTGTACCGAGAAGAAGGCATCCGAGTAATACGGGTAGCAACGGTGAGCCCCACCAAGCCCAAATCATCACTAGTACTGCTCCGCCCACGGCCCCAACGCCAACCGATATCATCGTTGAAGCTATGGAATCATTTTTTATCTAATTACCAGTTTTACCAAAAAAAACTCTTGCATTTGATTGAACTCTCTTCGACGACTTGGATAGAAGAAATTAAAGTACTCGAACAAATACAAAATACTAGTTTAAGCTAATAAACTAATAATTAACTAATACATAATTCTACTTGGTAATTATGACAGTAAAGCTTGTTCTACGCAGATATGGGTCAATTACTTTGAAAATGTAATTAAATACAAATTACAATTACTTGTCAAAGTCGTGAAAGTAACTGAATTACAATTACAATTACTCCGAAAATTTGAAAAGTAACTAAATTTTAATTATAATTACTTCAAAAAGTTCGAAAGTAATAAAATTACAATTACAATTACTTCGGAAATTTTGAAAGTAACTAA
>JAQGCA010001751.1:0-16087 GCA_034698945.1 Protaphorura quadriocellata
GCCATTCCGTAGACACTTGATAAATAGTTAATATGCGGAAATATTAAACTTTTAACTAAAATCTCTAAATTGACATTTGACAGGACAGGTCGCAGGGTGTACAATGGCGATATCTTAGCATATAGCATGCGTGTCATGTGAGATATACATATGCACTCTGCATGATAACGTGTTGTCAATGTGAAACCCTAAGATTTTTACAGACACCTTTGATCTAATAGCACAATTATTTACATTGATAATTATTGGCTTTTGATATTTTATAACTCGGCTTCACCGTATTTCGAAGGCTATATCTCTGACTATCGAACAAGCGGAAACTGTTTTCTGCGTACTCACAAGAAAGCTTTAATGAAAATTGCTTTATTTTTTTTTTTTTTAAATTGCTTGTACCACTCCAGTATGAATGCTAAAGTCTTGCAAATATTCAGTGGACAATTAATCTAGATAGAGTAGGAAGGAGCACACTGTCGCACAACTCATTATTACCTGTGTAAAACTGTGTGTGATTCGTGACACTTGAGAGAATTTGTTTATTAAATGTAAATTCTCGGTGTATTCTATTGGGCAGGGTCGGAGTAATTTGGCATCGAGGAAATTAGAATCTTATTATGTAAATGCTAGATCTGAGTAGAATCATTTGGGTTGGGCATACATAAATTACATTAGGGGCAGAGTTTGGTCCAACATCGTCCTTTGTTTATTTATATGTCGCTGGTTGCTACGATTCAGCCTATGCAAGGTACCATCAGTAGTAGGAATGTTCTACAGGGTGGCTGATATGTATTGCGCTCTGCGGATCTCAGGAACCGCAGTCGGTACAATCAAGTGGAATACCTCGCTGGAAAGATCAACTAATGAGAACTGAGAAATGAGAACGAGAAAGAGACTTTTCAGCCAATTTCACATTGTCATGACATGGACTTCTACCTAAAATGCCAAGAAAACTCGAAAATCGATTTCTACCACACCACCACATTCGTTTTCTGAAAATTTTAAATTATGGATCAACAATTTCTGAACCTGTCGATTTTGCCTAAAAATTTCACATTTTCGGAAAACACACGAAACCGACATTATGAGGCAAAGTCGACTTGTTCAGAAATCGATCCATAGCTAACAATTTCAGAAAGCATTTGTAGATCTGGTGGTGAAATTCGTGTTTTGAAATTTCAAAGTTTTTATAGCTTTTCAGTCGGAAGACCTTGAAAAAGCGGATGACAAAAGGCGAAAATGATTCTTTAATTTACACAGCGCGTGCCGCCAGAACGCGCCTTCAGATGGAGCTGAAATATGTTGTCTGAGATCCCATTTGAGCTGATCTTTCCAACGAGGTATTCCACTTGATTGTACCTATTCTGGTTCCTGAGATACACAGAGCGCAATAGATATTAGTCACCCTGTACAGTTCAGGAGACTTTCGCTTACGAATGTAAATAGTGCTCCGCACAAATCCGGATTTGCCCGGATTTGGATTTTTTCGAATACTGATTCGCGAATCTCGAATCCGGCAAAATCCGGATTCGGATTCGTTAACTTCGATTCCGATAACAGCCGGATTTGGATTCGTTAGCTTCGATTCCGGTAAAAGCCGGATTCGGATTCGTTAGCTTCGATTCCGGATTCGAACTAGTGCGGTGAATCAACCTGAGGGTAGCCTGAAAATGAGATGAAAATAATCACATGGTCGGATTCGGATTCGCGAATCTCCAATCCGGTAAAAGTCGGATTCGGAATTTCGCTTCTGTCGAATCCGGTAAAAGCCGGATTCGAATTCGTGCGGAACACTATTATTGGCGTATTGGTTAGCTACTATTAAGAAACGTCGGAAGAGTTTTTTATGTACGCGACTGGCATTGATACAAATACAAGGCTGAAATGTTCGCCGCAGTTTTTACAATTTCTTCTTAACCACAGAGTTCTTAAGCATCTGTTCGTGGCTTTCCGAATTTCTTTTCTTTAATAGTGTACGATTCGAAACTTTAGGCAAATTAATAAAAAAAATAAGTAATAAGATACATTGTTGATTATGTATAACCTCTAATATTCATTATTTTAGCACATATATAGGTTGTAAAATCTCCTCAATAAAATTGTTGGTAAATCTGCCGATACATTTGCTGATTGATCAAACGATATATTCATAATGGTCAATGGAATTGAAGAAAGTAAAATTAAACACTGAATCTGAATTTTGATTTTAGAAAAACATGAAGTAATTTCTTTGGACGGTCTTGCACAGAATGAACGTCTAAAGTAGTGACGCTCTTTAAGATACCCCATAGACTTCTTCCTGGTTTAGGGTTGAATAAAAAATCTATGTAAAATTCGTGAATATTGAAGACTGTAAATGAAATGCAAGGATATTCCGGAATCATCAAAACTGTTTTACAGAGGCAAACCGAATGTATTTCTACAACCCATTTATTAGCCCGTGGACGCAGTCCTGTAAAGGGCTTATAAAATCCCAATGTCTGTCTGTCTGTCCGTCCGACCCCAAACTTCCCACACACACCTCTTATAAACACAATCATATTAACTCAACATCACTTCAAAAATCCTCTAATCCATATACCACTCATATAGTTCTTCAACTCTTTACCACATGCAGCGATAGCCAATATGTCACAGATACACTTAATAGAGAGCGCCATGGAAAAATACTTGCTTGAAGTTTATCGAATTTATAAGCAATTCGAACAAGTACCGGACTAGCGAGGTATATTGAACTATCTTATCGCGAACATATTCAAACACTTCTACTACCGATTCGCTCTGACCTCATTGCATTTAAAAGAAATCCCGACTTTAAACACCCCTGAGCGCCGGGGTTATATAATAGTGCTGTCAGCTGTCACTATAGCCTAATGAAATACCTAACGTTAGAGAAATGTCGCCTCCAAGAGATGGGTCTTTTAACGTTAGAGAAATGTCGCCTCCAAGAGATGGGACTTTTAACGTTAGAGAAATGTCGCATCCAAGAGATGGGTCTTTTAACGTTAAAAAGATGTCGCCTCCAAGAGATGGCAGTTCTAACGTTAAAGAGATGTCGCCTCCAAGAGATGGGACTTATAACGTAAAAGAAATGTCGTCTCCAAGAGATGGCACTCCTAACGTTAAGGAGATGTCGCCTCCAAGAGATGTGACTCCTAACGCTAAACAGATGTCGCCTCCAAGAGATGGGACTCATAACGTTAAAGAGATGTCGCCACCAAGCAATGGGACTCCTAACGTTAAAGAGATGTCGCCTCTAAGAGATAGGGCTCCTAACGTTAAAGAGATGTCGCCTCCAAAAGATAGGACTTCTATGGGGAGGTTACATCCCCATTTCTGAACATGGGAGGTTACATCTCCATCTCTTAACATAGGAGGTTACAGCCAATCCCACTTGACTGTTCTCTACACTACCGTCCCACAAATCCCACTTAACCGCTCTACATCAACTTTGATCTACAACTCTCCCAAACTTCTCAACCAACATCCAATTCCACGGGCTGTCACCCAGTCGCAACTGTTTATTTCCATTATTATAATTACAATTCAAAAGATTATTTTCCAAGGACAGTTAAAGCTCTCATTCAGTCTGGAATATTTCATAAATGTGAACAGTTCTTCTTTAGTTCAGATGAAACTCAGTTTCATAAATTATCACAAGTGTCAGTTGAGCCTAAAGCGTTAGGATTAAACTCAAATATTATTTTAATTTTTATTATACATTTCATTTTGGTAGGTCTTTGTTTAATATATTTCTTGTCAGAGAAAATAGAGCGATTCTCCTGTGGGTAATTTGGTTGTTGAATTTAATTTGGAAACATTTCAATGACATTTGGTTTGCAATCAACAAAGTGTGTATTTCAAATGTCGAATGGTTCAAACGAAATGGATTTTCATTTAGCTGAAATTAGAAATACGAAATACGTCTAATAATATTGTGCCATTTTGTAATAGAGTATTAAAAACAATAAATATTGTTTTGTAATCATAATGTAAATATTTTGAAATTCAGTAGAATAAAACTCAACATATTGGATTGCAAGTTACTTTCTATTAATCATTTGGTTGCTCTGAATTTACTTAGGGATGACACACTTAAAATGAATACAAACTGTACTGCAAAAAGGTTCTTCCGGTCCTGTAAAAGCCGGATTCGAATTCGATATTCGAATCCGGATTCGGATTCACACGGAGCACTAAATGTAGAAAATGCTAGTTATTTTAATCATCTTCACCTTCGACTCCTCATTCGTTCGCTTCGGCTTCGTATTATCGTATTACGTAAACAACTATTGTGAACAGATATGGCAATGTGAGAATGAGAACACGATTTTTGCAAATTTTGCATTAAACCAATTTATCGATTTACCAGGATACGTTTTTGCACTATATACCTCCAGCTTTCTCCATATAACCTAATGGAGAAAGTAGTGAAAGTCTGTTACCCCGAGCCTGCCTGAATGAGTAGAACCCCAGAACTCTATAAACTCCGACTTCCAAGGATATATTTGTTCTTGAATCAACCGCGATAATTTTTTCGTCAAAATTTTTTTGAAGCAGTTTTTTTGTAACAGGATTTTGTGGGTTAAAAAATTGGTGAAAAGTTTTTCAGTTAATTTTGCTGCGTTACAAAAAATATTTACGAAAACCGAAGATGAAGTGAAGCTAAGATATGTTGTGGTTAATTTATTTTGCAAAAGATTACTAAATAGAAGTATGATGTCCAGAGTAGGAATCGAAGCCGGGGCCTAACATTTTCGCGCCACGAATGTTGGATGCGCAGTAGAATAAGTCGGAGTCTATTGATTCAATTGCGGTAGACTAGAAGCATTTCGATTTAATAAAGTCTCACGGAATTAATTGGGGCATGATTTTTCCGCCATTATGAAATATTTTATTCTGTCTTACTCATAACATTTAATACTCGATAGTATATATCAAATTCTTTCGACAAATTGATAATTTTCATAGACTTCCAGACAATGTAATTGAACAGACAATATATCAAGCCCTAAGAGTCTGCTAATCTAAGTTGTAGAATGAATAGCACGTAGGTCATCATTGTCCCCACCACCTAAATATAAAGTCACAAAAGCAAAGTGAAAGAAGACTAATGAAATAGCTTTACAAAAGAAAAGACAATTTGGAGATTTTGAAGATTACCCCAGGAATGACACCGTTGTCGATGTAAAATATCCCCCGGGCTCTAAACCGCCATTTCCACTTGGTGATGGATTTCAAAGCCTTCTTCGTGTGCAGCACCTGTACATGATAATAACAATAACGCTTAAATTTTTTCTGCCTTCACCACCAATATAATATACATGTGTCGTCATACCTGTTCATCGTGCATCGATCCAATCCTAGTTTCCATTTCCAAGATTGACATCCGGAGCTGATCTTTACTTCGTTGTATCTACGTATAAAACAATTTAAAGTTTCATTGAAACGTTCACACTATGGGTATTAATTAATACGTCAATAACCTCAACCTCACTTATTCTTACCTTGGAATTCATCATGTTTCCAAAATAAATCGGCAATATCATCATTACGAGAGATTGAAGACCCTGTCCTATCATATTAAGACTAAATCCTTCGTAATATGTGTAATAAATTGAATAAATTATTCCAATACTGCTCAAAAATAATAAGACTAATGAATAGCTCCCACCGACAACGTTAAAATCATCAAATGCCAGTTTTATACTTTTGAATTTTGTAATCGTTTTCTCTACACATTCATCTGTGTGCCAACCGAAGCCAGTACCAGTACCAGGAGGTCCAGACCAGTGACAAAATTGTTCACATTCGTCACAATAATGTTCAAACTGTTGGATGAGCATAAAGCCAGTGATCATTGTCAAGCTCAATGCATATGTCGTGGAAATATCTTTAATGCATTCACTGAATGCATAGAGAGTTATCAAAAACCAATTTTGCTCAGTAGAATACTCGGTGTGAAGTTTAGATGCATAGGGAATGACAAAATAAAATAGATGCACAGTCGAAACGAGTCTAAAAATTAAATTGAAAAGTATCACAACTATTATAAAATATAAATGTTGACGCTGACCAATCTTGACATGAGATCTCTCTCGTCTACAAGAATTAACCAATCTGATTGTTTCCGTACAATTTAGTGTGGCCAGAATCCTTGAAAGAAAAGTTACAGTGCAGTAGAATAATACTATTCCACAAGATATGAGCATATTAGTAAATTTTTGCGATGAAGTCGAACAATCGAAATCCTTGACACTCTCTCTTGTGGCAAGAATGTCGAGAAAGGTGTAGAAAATTGGAAGAAATGAAATTGGAGTGCAGATTTTATAGCGAAAGTTTTCTGAATCTGGGTTTGGACACTTAGCAGGGAGAAAACCGATAATCCAACCCACTATCAACGTAATCCTCAGTGATATGTTTTCAAATTTGTGGCTGCCACTTTCGGCGTGATCGCTGGTTATCTTTGGTAATTCAGGGATCTTCATTTTGGTTTGCATGTTTCAACCGGAGTACGTATTTTTGACTACTGAGACAAAATATAAATCGCTTGAACAGGCCGAACGACAACTTCCCTAATTCTGTATGATTACTGTAAAATTGACTATCTCTCCTGGATGGAATGGTTGTAAATATTTAATGGGCAATTAAATAAAGTGGAGGGAGAGCGAGTACATAAGAATCCAACAATTTGTATTGTGTTAGGCTTTACCCATGAGAAAAAGTGTAACTATCCCTTCAAACCACCCGTTCGTTCGGGTGCGGTCAAATTAAAGGCTTAATCGAAATCCACTAATTTAATTCCATTACATTATGTGTGTTTCCAGTTTGTATTTATGCTTAGTTCATAGTTCGTAGTTCAATTCTTTATTTCTGCGTTGCTGATATAAAACGTGAATTACAATCACTGATGACAAGTTTAGTCACATTGCTGAATTGAAACGAGAAGAAAGTGGTAGTGTATTTGAGAATAAACTAAGACAATTAACTGATTATTAAGAAGAGACTCGATCCTGTTAATTTTATGACCAATCGAATGATTCACTAATATTGATTATGATTAATTGGAAATTCACACTTGACAATACGAATTTATTTATGTACATTTCGTAATTTTTTCATCCATGTTAAAATGCGTTCGGGTATTGTCTGCAATGTGACTTATGACAGAGTTGTGTGATTGTAATTCATATTTTATATCGGCGGAAATAAACCATTGAACTATGGACTATGAATTTATATGCCTAGTTCATACTTCATAGATCATAATCGTTTCCACTACTCCAACATATACCTTGTCACATTCACATATACCCTTGATAAGAGTTGGTTTTCGTTAGACCTAACATGATTAGTACAAATACGACGTGCGAGCAGTGATAAACTGATAATTACAAGTACCGTTTATCGGTATCAGGTTCATGTTGTTGGGCACCCATTGTTGATTGCTCAAGTTAGTGAAAGTTGCGTCATCGAATTACTGAAATTTCTAGACGATTTCTCTTACAGTGGAAATTTCTGTTTCATTCCCTTGAAGGTGTTACCAGAACCAACAATGAGGACGACAATATTGAGTGTGACAGCGATATTGGCGGCGATTTTGACCATCGCCGTTGACGGTGCACCTGTGGACGATGACGATAAACAGTCAAGTTTGTGTGATCCGGGCCAATGTTTCTGTGACGATGCCAAGCCATTTTTGATTGACTGTAAAGAAACGAAATTGATTGAAGTATACGATCCAGTAGAATGGGAGTTGACTGTTACGAGCAAAAAGCTTACAGATTTGGATTTGGATGTCAGATTCAACGATAATAAAATTACAGCAATCCCAGCATTCCCACCAGGCTTGAGAATCGTCAACTTGTCATTCCGGAACAACACGATCAACAAAATTGAAGAATGTGCATTTTCGGAATTGACCTTCTTGATTTCCTTGGATTTGAGTTATAATAGTTTTACAGGTCAGGATTTCCCAGAGTACGTGTTTGTGGGGAAATTGAACACTTCGTATTACAAACCGATACCACTTCAGCGTTTGAATTTGTCTCACAATAATATTCACAGGTAAGGGATTTTTTACAGCTAAAATAAATTTTTGTCAATTCTATAATTAATTCACAGCATCGAAAAAGATCTATTCGATCATCTCCCTGAGCTGACATCTTTGGATTTGAGTTACAATCCAATTCGTGTCTTGACTATGGGCACCTCCATGGCTATCGGTTCACTTCGGAAACTTCAGGTATACAAGTCTTATAATAATAGTAGTTTAATGTTATGATCCAAATTGTAACTTAAATTCTGAAATTCTATTGAACAGTACCTTAGTTTGGCTCACGCCCAGCTCGAAGCAATCACTGCTGGACTTTTGCACGAATTGATGTATTTGGAGTCAATCGATCTGTCCGGAAATGAATTGACCGAAGTACCACCTGAAATTCGAAACTGTCCTAGCCTCTCTGTGCTCATTTTGGATGGAAATAATATCAAATCCCTCAATTTTGAATCATTCATCGTAAGTTTGCTTGCTTCATCTACTAGTGTCCGAATTTCGAAATTGCCGGCCATAATGTTAAAATCAGCATAATTCGGCAACTTTCCTACTAGAGAAGCTCATACTATCGAACGGTGATAGGGGATTTTGCGAAATCTGAGTCCCGCAAATGTGATTCGATTCTCGTAGGAACCTAATGTATTTCCCATACCAGTAATGCTTAATCATGACGTCCTGAGGACACAAGCGTAATGTCACCGGATTTGAAATATCGAATCAGATATTCTTTGTTTACACAGTATTAGCTTACCGCGTTATGAATTTCTCAAAGGTAGAGTGCTTGAATAATGTGTTTGACATGCGAGGCAATTTCTGATAAGAAAATCCATTCTATTACTACTACGATTTAGGGTCTCACAAACTTGAGGACTTTGAGCATCAGTTACATGAACACGCTGAAAATCATTGAGGAAAATACATTCACTCCACTCAAAAATCTGTTAACTTTAAACTGTCAGCACAATAAGAATTTGGACAGAATCAGCAATGCTGCTTTCTTTGAGATCTTCAAGAAAAGTGACACAGATGGAGTTGAGGAATGGCAAGTCAAGGAGGTAAATTATACTCCGGACATCGGGCGAATATTAGCCGCAGAGCGAAACTGACATCCTTTCAATTTCTACAATAAAATAATTTTTCATGTTTAAAAATTATACTCACTTGAATTGATTTGGACGCTAGATCGCACTAAATGACAACGCCCTAACGCACATTGATTGGAAACTTGCTGAGTGGGAAAGTGTTCATTATGTCGACATCCAAAATAATCCATTTAGGTAAACAAAATTTTTCTGTAATTTCATGAAATATAAAATTAGAATATTTTTCGAATGATATTTTTTCTTTACAGATGTGACTGTGAAGCAAAATGGTTGATCAAAACTTTAGTACACCAAATTGCCCAAAGACACCCACAAAACGCGAAAGATCTTGTGTACGTTTTTAATTCATAATCTTATTTTAATGACATGTTTTGGAAAAGTTAAAAGTCAAACTTCTCAAATTTCAGATGTTCATCACCGGCACCCTTGAAAGGAGACAACCTTTTAGATTTGAGTGAACTTCCACAAATATTTTCAAGATGTGGCACGCGTTCAGCAGATTTATTCAGAGACGATTTTGTTTCGGATGATGGCTACAAAGCGGTTATAGGTGACCCGCATTCCACATGTTAAATCAGGTGTACTACTTTGCAAGACAACTACATTTAAAAAAAATGATAGCACATATATTTGAAAGAATTGTATAGACGAATATATTATGAAATGGACTGGTCTCCAAAATTATCAATTATGACAGAGATTATAAATTGCAAGTTTCCTGGTCTTCTTCTCATTTCCGTGCTCTAACTGTTAATTAAAATTTGAACTTTCGGTCCTCAACAATTGATTATAGATGATGATTGAATAAACCCATACGCAATGCATTAAAAAAGTGTAAAACAACAAATACATTAGTAGTTCATTTTTCCCCAAATAATTATATTTGATTCAAATGTTTATTTGTTTATATGTTTGTTTGTTTACAACTTGCGGTGTTGTGTTCATTTGCACGAATCGACTTTTATTTCTGTGAATATTCTACTATTCTGAGTTGTGAGACAAACAGGACATAGGTCATCATTGTTCCCAGTACCTATCAAATCAATTATAGAATGGTTGACCTTCGGTTTTGTCATTAGTCATCAGAAATCGACGAACAAATAAAAACGTGTTCCGTAATTTTACCCCAGGAATGACTCCGTTGTCAATGTTAAATATTCCATGAGCCCTGAGCCTCCATTTCCATTCAGGAATGATTTCAAAGCTTTCTTTGTATGGCGCACCTGAGTAAAAGTGAACTTTTTTAATTTTCGAAACTAATTTCCAGTCCGACTATATGAGTCAGAATTTTTTTCTTACCTGCGCTCATCATGAATCGCGCCAGATATAATTTCCAATTTCAGAATTGATATTTGGAGTTGATGTTTACCGTGTTGTAACTGGTATATATAAAAATTATAATAATACTGCGAATTAGATCATAGCCTCCATTAATCAGCCAAGACCTCCAGGACTTATTCTTACCTTACAATTCATCCGGTTTCCGAAATAAATTGGAAATATTAGCATCAAGAGACATTGAACGCTTTGCCCCACACTGTAGAAACTAACTCCGTCGGAATAATTGTAATAAACTGAATAAACTACTCCAATAGTCCCCAAAGATAATAGAATTAATGAATAGCTCCCACCGTCCACATCAAAATCATCAAAAGCTGCTCTCATCTTTTCAAATTTGGTAATGATTTGCTCGAGGCTTTCGGTGTGACAACAAATGCTCCCGCAATTTTTCCGAAAGCTGGAGAGTTGACAAACATTGTCACATTCTTTCCAAAAATGCTTGAATTTTTGAGTTATCATAAATCCAATGATCATAACCAAACTGAGAACGAATAAGGCTGTTGTTATTTTGACGCATTCACAGAATGCTTCGACAACTCTCATAAACCAGTTTCGTTTGATATGATACTGAGAATACGGATTACTTTCGTTGGAGAGAACTAGCCAGTAAAGATGTACAATCGCCAACATCCTAAAGATTAAAGTGAAAAGTATCACGGATATTATGAAACGTAAATCCCAATTAATCCTCGCCTTCATTTTTAATTGAGATTTCTCTTGTCTACAAAAATTGATCAGGCAGACTGTTTTGGTGCAATTAAGTGTGGCAAGAATCCTTGAAAGAAAGACCACACTCTAGTAGAATGCTGCTGTTCCTTATGACACCATCATACTTGAAAATCTGTGATGAATTTGATGACTCATAATCTGCTTTTACACTCTCTATCACGTCCAGGATGTCGATAAAGGTGTAGAATATAGGAAGAAATGCAATCGGAGAGTAGATTTTATAGCAAAAATGTTTCAACTCCGGGAATGGACACTTAGCAGGGAAGAAACCAAAAATCCAACCAATTATCAATGTAATCCTCAGTGATATATTTTCAAATTTATGGTTACTCTTTTCAGAATTATCCTTTATTCTTGGTAATTCAGGCGTCTTCATTTTGGTTCTTGGTATTTTGTAATTCGGATATCGACAGCTGTATTTCTGACTTCCCAGTAGGGTGGAAAGGAATGTAAGCTGGCAGAAAACAAAACTTTATAATCATATAAAAGTGGTCTCATCCACTCTAATTTGAACTGGATGGCTTTGTAAATATTTAATAGACAATTAATTCAAATAGAGTAGGATGGAAATGGAATATGCCAAAATGAAACCAAATATTAGCTATAACTGCGTGATGTGTGACCCTCGCGATTTGTTTTTCAAATGAAAATTCTCAAGAGTCCTCTTTAAGAAAAACCCGATTAACCGGTCCCTTTATCTTAAGATATTTGTTCTAGAATGTTGAGAGCAAGGACATACAGGGTCACGCATAACCACGCACCCCCCTCGGCAGCCCAAACGGGGGGAGCCGGACGATAAGTGAGATATGCATTTTGCAGAGAATATTATTCCGGGTCTAGGGAGCCACTCCGATTCAAAATCCGTTGCGTGCATCGGCGCTAACGAGCGTTTACTCTTTCTCCAAACTGGTCCAATAAAATTTTAAAAATTGCATAAAATTATTGGAAAAAAGGTGGCATCGACGGATTTTTCGAAAAAAAAATTTGGGCATCATATTGTAGCAGATAGACTAATTTTTGGAGTATTTTCATGCCGTTTTTTACTTAAACGCTGGTCAGCGCTGATGCGCGCGACGGATCTTGAATCGGAGTGGCTCCCTACATCCGCAGTAAGATTCTCTACAAAATGCATATCTCGTTTTTCGTCCGGCTTCATCAGTTTGGGCTACTGAAATGGTTGCAAAGGTTATGCGTCACCCTGCACATAGTTAGGTCAGGCTGATTTCATCGAGTCAGAGTCAGAGAATTCTTTATTTAAGTCATAATATTCCATAGCCCAAACAGTTCAGCATAATAGCCAAATTGATTTCCATTGGGTGTCACATTATTCCGACATATAAAGCATACCGTTTTAAACAGCAAATTGTGATCAAAATTATCAAGATTAACAAGATAAAAATTTAAAAACTCTCAAACAAATAATTACAAAAGTCGCCATAGCCTCACGAATGATAATCAATTTAGACTCTTCATATACAACGATAGAAAAATTGAGAAAGTACCTGACAGTATCTTTCCACGGGTTATAGCGGTGACGTAAGCTGGATAGATTTGTCACACCGTGGAGATAGGCGGAAGTAACAATCAGTTACACCAACTCCAACATTTTCCCCGGAGGAGGAGAAGGGGACCTCAGTACGAAGACTATGATGACGACAATGACGAAAGTGACGAATTTGATTTCGACAGTAATGAATTTGCGTCCTTTCCAATTGTATGAACCATTTTTGTCCCGCACCGGTAGGGCGTTTCTCTGGATCTCCGTGACGTTAAGATCCAGCCCTTTTTATATTTTTATTATTGCTGTTTATATTATAATCTCAAAATGTATTCAGTAATCTGATTGTGAGGAATATTTCCTTACACAAAAGGTGTTCTATTTATTTACATGGTTTATTCTTGAAAATAATAAACTGTCACAGAAGAAATGTAGTATTTCTATGTATTATATACCGACACCATTTAAGACTGGCGATTTTTATAGTCAGACTTCCTGGTTTAGGATTAGGATGTCTCGCTCATTCTTAACTGAAACATGAATATGGTGTAGGTCATCAATGTCGCTGCAATCTGAAGCATAGAATGAATAAAGTGTATTATTATTATTATTTAACATACTATACAATAAAGACAAATTATTTCTTGTCAATATTACTAATATTGAACCTTACCGACTATTAATAAGTCCCCGGCCGTAAAACACCAATTCCAATCGGTTGTGATTACTTTTGAAACCGCAAAAGCCTTCAAACATGGAAATACCGATTCGGAGTCAGAGAAATGCTCAAATAAATCACAATTGTTAGTCGTTCATTAAATGTACCTGTATGTTGAACGCTACGAGGTCAACTGCGCCTCCCGACGGCTCATCTTTGTAATTGTATTTTTGCAAATGATCCATCATTCTCTGTTTGCATCCTTGTACCTACATTAGCAGATTTTATTAATCACATTTTGCATCACAAGCAAGAAAGTAAAATATAGTCATGCCATGGCGTCCTTTGTTCTACAAACCCACCCGAATTCCGAATTCTTAATCACGTTCTTAATTGGCGTGATGTCGTGCTAAACACTCCTGATATGTGTGAAATCATATATATGTTGTAGTCCATGTGGATATTTAGTCCGAGTGTACGTGGCCTACTCCGGTTCGAACCAGCCTAGGCCAAGTCGAATATGACTAGACCGAGTCTACTCAGCCCAGTCCGGTTCGAACCGGACTAGGCCAGTTCAATCCGGCTTAGCCCAAGTGTACTCGGACGCATCTACATGACGTAAGACGTGAAAATCATGTGGGAAGCCACATTTGGAAGTCTATACTTAGACTATAGCCCTTTTGCAACGAGACTAGCCCATGTGTACTTGGAGTCCACTAGATTATTGACAGATGCTAAGATGAGAAGAGAGAATGTGCATTTGTGATACAACAGATATAAGAATACAGCGCGTGATTTATTTAGCCCATAATCAATACCGATTGGTAGACTCCCAAATGTGGCTTCTCACATGATTTTCACGTCTTACTCCATGTAGATGCGTCCGAGTACACTTGGGCTAGGCCGGACTGAACTGGACTAGTCCGGTTCGAATCGGACTAGGCCACGTACACTCGGACTGAATATCCTTATGGACTACAATAAATGTCGTAGTCATTTGTATTTACTAAACGGACATATCAAAATGTTATCCGAACTCACCCTTAACCTCACCTGATTCCCAAAATAAGGCAGAATGATCAGAATCAGGGCTGAGGAGATGCATCCAAACATGAGATATTATTTGGTGTTCCACCAATATTGAAACCGTTAATAATCAAATTAAAACCATTTTTCACAAGTAACATGAGTACATAGCCACCGACGATGTAGTTGAAATCATTGAAGAGTGATTTTAATATTACAAACTGGTCATGGAAAGCTTCTAGTCCGTACAAGTTGACATTTTTGCCGGTATACCTTTCGCGTGGCTTAATTATGACCAAGACCAAAATTTTCCTTGGATTTTCAGTGCTAAAATTTTGAAATTCTGCACAAGCATGTTCGAAGAAGTGTAATATGGTCAAGCCAATAACAAATATCACATTTAAAGCGAAAAACCTTGTTGGATAAGAATACACATCAATAAAGAAATTGGCCACCCATCTGAGGATATCTCTAGGTTCTTCCGAAGCTGATTCGAACCATTGTACAACATTTTGATCAACAGTCTCGGGATAGTACGATCACAATTGGAATGATTCTTTGAGAGATTTGAACATGTTTCTAAAATTCGAAGGATTTCACTAACTACATTTCAAAAAATTAGACGGGGGATCAATTCGGTAGTAAACTCCGACTTCTCTGTACTTTAGAATAATACTTGAGGTTCTTGCTCCTGTAGGAGTAGTTCTGTAAATATAAATGACGTAGTCCAATCCAACCACGGCCATGAGGACTAAAATCACATGGTAATAAATACTACTAAAACATAATTTAAGATATCTGAAATTATGTGATGAAATGCTCGAACTTCTAGATGGAATGCACCCAATTAACCTGCCTATGAAAAATGTTACTGTAGTAAACTTCTCTAAAAACTGTTGGTTTCGATTTTGGATACATTTTTCCTGTTTGATTGCGTAGATTGTTTTTAGTTTTTTAAGTGGCGAACCTATTTGTGTGTTGAATATCGTCTATTCTGAACAAACATTTACAAACAACTTCACGTTTCATATGACGGAAGTATTATTAAATCGAAAAATTTCTCTAATTGTCGTAGGGAAGTGTGAAGCTTATAAATAATTGCCTCTAAAGTTTTTTTAAAAAGCAGTGTGTTCGCTAAAGAGCAGATATGGTGTTCCGACAGCAGCTGACTGGACTTAAACTGTCGTGTGTAGAGAGGATTAAACTACACAACTACACTAAGCCGGAATTGCTAACTTTTGGCAAGGTAATATGGCTGTACTGGTAATCATGTATAATTTATTAATGCGCTACAATCAATTAAGTAAACATAAAAAACTAATTCAATTTCTACTTCAGAAGGAGAACTATTAATCAATTAAATGGTTCCACGTATAAAATTAATTGACCAGCACTTTAAACGTTGGATTCACTCATTCTGAGCTGAAATAAGAATATCAAATATGTCATCAGGGCACCTACTATCTGTAAACAAAGTAAAGTACGAAGGGTTAATTTGAAATTTATAATTACAAAAATAAATTAATTAACGAAAGGTATACCGAAGGATAAAGAGAGTTGTCCACTATAAAAAAGTCTATAGCAGTTAAGTTCCAATTCCAATCCTTGGTAGCTACTTCCACAATAGTGTGTACCTTCGAAATTTGAAATATGTACAATTATTTCACTGTTAACACCTCTAT
>JAQGCA010001752.1:0-16085 GCA_034698945.1 Protaphorura quadriocellata
TTTTTTGGTGAAGGTAAACTTTGGCATGGGATTTCCTATGTTAAAGGGCCGATTTGGTTTTTTGGTGCATTGAAGACACTTTTTACAATGTTCATTGTATTGCTTATTGTTCATCGACTGTGAATGCTCTAGTGGACACATCGTTTGAAATTTGGAAACTAGACTTTCTCCTGTGCTGATCGTGCTGTACAGGTTTAGAAGTAGGGTTGTGAGGATATTTACCCTGGTAAATACCCGGGGTTCAATATTAATTTTCCACCCGTCGGGTTTTTATTCGACATCATTGCAAAGATGATGCCTCAATCACAATTCTGGGCCAGTTTGCATCTATACAATCGATTTAAATTAGACTATTCGTTTGCATTATTTTTGTATGATTGTTAACATAACGAAAGCCTTTCTAGTAGTGTTAGTTCTACATTTTGGGAAAATCTCGATTGCTCCTATCCAATTCATTCCATTCAAAGTGTGCAAGCATAATGATTCAGTAACAGCTACATAAGTCGGAATTTATTTACCAAATTGGTTCATAAAGACATGTGCTCGTTTTTTTTTTTTTTTTTATTCTCTAAGTACCTCAGCATCCTCTGACAGGATATACCCGCTACGAGGTCGTTCCGCTGCTACTCTTCTCTTAGAGATGAGGATTCTAAGAGGACGACTGCTATTACAACAGTCCCTCCAACTGTTAAGGCAACTTCCAGTGGACGACATTGTACATCCCTCAAAATGTACACGAATTCGTTGCCGCTAGAGATGATGTACACGATATTCGGATTTTAGCCCACCGAAATCCTCCAAGGGGCTTTAATTTCGTGCTTTTCTACCCATAGAAATTTCGTTTTAGGGAAGTGGTAACCGAATATTCGGAATTCGGCGAAGGACCGAATAGTTGACATTCGGTCGAATAATGTTCGAATATTCGGTTACCATACACATTTTCTAAGTGGGACAAACCTGTGCGACGTTATAGCTCCCGATTGAATTAAAGCGATGTATTCGGTTGGCTGAATAGTATGGATTTTGTCTTGGACTTCAATATGTAGACTTGACCTTCCTCAAGGCCGAACTGTTCGCAAATTATTACTGTCTTTTCAAATAAGAAAAATCCTGAAACTGTCCCTCTAGTTCTATAATAGTCATTAGTATAGTTCAGTTGTGTATTTATCTTGATTATACTTGTGGTTGGCTGGGGAAATGACTGGAGAAAATGATCCAAATTCATTCTCCCTCTCGCTTCCTCTGCTCGATTGCTGCGCTAATTTGCCAGACAACACGAACCAAATCCATTTTTAGCAGTTTCGGAACGTTTCAAGAAATTTTTACATTATAAGCGCCGCGCCGGGCGTAAAAAAAATCCTGGTAATATGCAAGGGAATATTCCCAATGCTCCGGACGTTTACTATTCTAAGCAGAGTCCCCCAAAGAGTCAAAATAAACTCGTTCTTTATGACAACAAAATCGCGACTGTACGAAAAAGACTGTGATTTTCATAATTTGACTGTGAATTTCATAAAGTGACTGTGATTTTAATTAATCGACTGTGATTTTTATTAATTGGCTGTGATTTTCATTAATTGACTGTGATTTTAATTATTCGACTAAGATTTAATAAACTGACAGTGGAAACGTCCAATATGACAGCTATTTCTATTAATTGATTGGGATTTTTATTAATTGATTGTGATTTTTATTAAATGACTGTGATTTTATTAATTGACACTGACTTTAATAAAGAGACTGTAAACCGACTGTGGAAATAAGTAACCTGACCGTGATTTTTAGTGATTCGACTGTTCGTTTGCCGACCGCGAAAATTAGCAATCTGACAGTGACGAATATAATAACCCAATAAGTATGCGTCTGCAATTGCCAATTGGCACATGCAAGAAACTGCCCTACACGTGTAAAAATATACAATGTAAAAATGCATGGAGGAACAACACAGAGCAGTTTAAGGTGAGAGATTACCTGTGCGCCGCGAGTTTTTTCAGGTTGAAAAAAGTTGGAAAGGGTTTTCAGAAATCGGCTCCAGAGTGCACCCGCCGAAGGATAATCAACAGTTTAAAAGAAATAAAAAAAAATGATGGTCAATCGTCACCAGCGTGGGGTCTACCCAATAGTTGCGTGGGTACCATTCGGCAACCCCTGCGCTGGTGACGTCTGGCGATATTCTTTTTTGCGAAACTTTTTTTAAAGTATTGTTTATCTCTTGGACGCAGGCACCCTAGAACCGATTTCTGAAAACCTTTCTAATTCGTTACATCAAAATACCCGCGGCGCGTGAGCATGCGGAGCACGGGCGGAAATCCCTATCCTTAACGTGAAGGTAAGCATACATATTATTTAGGAAGTTAGCGCACTCCCGTAAAAGCAAAAAACTTAAACGTAGTTTCGACCCGTAATATCATTTTTACGGAAGGGTTTGCTCTAACCAATATGTAATACTTTACGGTTATGTTTACGTTGGAAAAGTTTTACGGATCTAGGTACACATCTTCTCGTACATGCGCGGGAAGGCGGCAATGCATTATGTATAGCATCCTTGCATCCCTAGTTGGGACTTTTCAGCATGGTAGGTATAGCATCCTATCATCATGTGTATTGGAACAAAATGGCTGATGGTGAAATCAGTTAAAATTGTTCAGTTCTACTTTTTAGAATAACTCTTATTTAGAAGTTAGCAATTTGTTGGAGTTGAAAGTGAATTAATTATCGAAACTGGCAAATTTTGCCTGCATGCAGGTAATGTCAATTAAATATCTGTAGCAATGGCGACTGACTGTTTTATTTGTGCGAATTGCCTAACAAATTATTGTGGCCTAGACTACTTGAAAAATGGTCAGCCAAACAAGTAAACAAGAGGATGCTCGTCCAAGTAATTAATTTTTTTGGATAATTAAAAAATCTGAGTACTCTCTTCAGAAGTCGTGAGTATTAAACATTTAGTTTTGATCATATGACTTAATGGATAAATTGTCATGGTTGAGAAGTAAAATGGGACAATTTTGAATAATTTCAATATCTTGTCGAATTTCAATTTACTGATTCTGAATTTTTGTTGTTGTCTCATCAGGCTTATTGTCCTTTTCTTATGCAGCGGCTGGCTGTGTTGCGTAATTTCTTTTGCGCCGCAAACAGTAGTACGTTAAACCGTCCGCATAAATTTTTTATACGCAAGGACTCCACTTTTGCGTTTTACGTTTTACGGGAAGAATTTTTTACGGTTTTGCGCTATGTCCCTAAAGTAAATTCGTAAAAATATTTTCCGTAAAATTTTAAGTATTACGTATTACGTAAGAGAATTCGGGATTTGTCCTTTCGGAACGTAAAATATCGTCAGTCGAAACTGCATCCACAGCAAATTCAAGTTCCGACAAACAAAAGAAGTGAACTTAAACTCAAGTGAACAATTCATTTTGAAGAATCTTATTTTGTTTTATTAACAATTTATTAACACGTGTTCGATTTTACGTATTACATTTTACGTGATACGTTGCCGTAAAATTTTACGGAAAATATTTTTACGTACTCGGTTTTTTGTTTTACGTGAAAATCCCGAAAACTCTATTACTTTTACTTAGGTATCGAAAATCCCGAAAACTCTATTATGTAAAAGCTAACAATACCATGAACTGGTTCTCTCCGGATAGAAACTGGAGTGGGACAATATTAAATACATAGAGCTCTGCACTGTGTGTGATTGTGCGGTAATATTTTATTGTAGGTTTGGGTGGGTTCGCACACAGCGGTATAAGATTTCATTGCGTAGGCCAATGTAACTATAACATGACACTAATTTCATGTCTGTATTCGAGAATCCGACTTTATGTTATGCATTTGTGTGATTCGGTAATTTTTTACATTTACATCAATGAGGTGACTCTTCTACAGAAAAAACACCCTGCGCGCCATGATTTTCCAAATTGTATTAAAAACAATATATTCCGAGACCAAAGAGCCGTATAAAAATATAACGAGAGTCAATTTAGAATTGAATCAAGGACTTCACCGATCAAATTCACAGGAACTTAACTATAGGCTAAGAACTCAACGGTTGGTAATGAAGATTTTGGGCTGAATCAATCCCGGCAAATTGAAGAACCACAAAAAACTACCTACTTTTGTGATTGTAATATTTTTCATCCGTTAAGCTTCACGTATGCTGATTTTCACTGGAAATGAATCGCACAACTTCTATGTTGGTCAATGGTATTACGATGGGAGGTAGACACTTTAGTAAATTAAAATCAAATCAAATCAAATTTATTTTGTAACAACGCCCTATAAATTAGGACATTACATTCTTGCTGTTTTTTTATTATAGAAGCCATGTATAGTAAAATGCAATATAAAGAGAGATGAGTTAATATTAATAATTAGAACAGTTTGCGATAACAGAATCAATAAGAAATAGATTACAAATATTACGAAGGTTCACTAATTGTTGAATGAAGTAGTACAAGAAACAATTAACTCGAATGGTATTGGCTGAGTGTGACAAAGTGTAAATTGTGTTTTTTGTTCTTATTATTCTATCTTGCTTATATATAAATTGCTTATATATGTGTAAATTATGTGCGAAAAATTGTCTGTTTGGCATTACCGAATTCACATTGTAAGGACTCACCAATGAGAAAATGTGTTACGACAAATATATAAATATAATATATAAATGAATATTAGCATCAGTAACTTTGTCGCTTATGTTGACTTCTTCAAGTTGTTTATCGAAGAGGTAAGAGAGGAGTATAATTTTGGACACGTTTATATTATCAGAAATTTATGTCTAGAGGAAGATTAATATAAAGTGAGGCAGCGCTATGCTTGAATGTTCTTAATTCGTTATTTTTATAATTATCTGAAACAGTGATCATTTCAATTAAATATTCTGATATCCATGTATTTTAGAATCAATAAAGGAATCCTTAAGATGGTTATTGAAATATGATTGACAATTATTGTTTTTTGGATTGGATTAGATTGGATGTAATTTTATTATAGTCATCAATAATCATAGCTCACACAACGTAAACATCAAAAATAAAACATTGAATTATCAGTAAGTGACATCGATTTCGACTCGTAACTAAATTACTTAAAACGAGAGGAAGAGAAGAATAACACTCAATCAAAGCCTAACTTAATGAGGATAAGAACTGTATATGAGGGATAAGAGGTCTTAGGTGTGAATAAAACCTCACAAAAGCGGGGTCGTTAAGCCCGGGACTGAAGTCCTGTTGCAGGAGAATAGGTTGATTATATTAAATACAATATTTAACAGCTCAAATTGACATATATATTCCGGAAATAACCACTTGAGAATAGTTGTAATTCAGACATCATTTAATTATCATTAATAATTATTTATAATCTCTGCAATTCAATACTGACCTCCAACTTTTATTTAATCAAGCAAATGCGTAAACTATTTCTCGGTCTAGATATACTATGGACAGACATGAGTAATCATGACGAGAATATTCAACTGCGTATAATGCTATTAAATGTATTCTTACTGCAATTACCGAGTAAATCACTGGATAGAGTTGATTCATTATTATGTTTGAACACTACCTCAACGTTGATTTCAAATTACTAGGAGTGTACGAGTAAGTTGAAATATATTTATGTAAGGGATAAATTTGTATTGAAATATTATACATAGAAATTGTAATATTTTACCCCTTGTGGCGATACAGAGAATAAAATCACTTCGGTTATTTGGTTACCAAAACTGGGACCAAGGTTTATTCCTGTTCTTGTTCTCCACGTATCCACTATTCTGATGCCCATATTTAATTGATTGGTAATTCCGGTATACTTTAGCGTTGTGTTTTTTCGGAATGTACGTATGTTCATTGTACGAATAATTCTTTAAATTTGCAGAGTTGACAATTCCGACCAATAATTTCAAATTTTGTCCTTGCGTCGGAAGATTGTACAAGGCTTTAATTGATTTTTCTATGTCATCTGGTTTCAACACTTTGACATTGGAATGTGGGGACTTAAGAGCTTCCTCCAAAATCCGATTCTTTTCTTCATACATCCTCTTCATGCCCTGGAGTCCTTTCAACTTCTCACGCTGACACCCCTTGCTCACATTGTTCTCCTCCAGGCTTATCAAATGATCCAAGTAATTTAGGAGTTTATCATTGTAAGGAGTAATGGCATTGCGTTTCAGAAATGCTGCAAATTGTGAACTGACCTCAGCAATTGTCTCCCTCTCTTGCTTCAAGTCTGCAATCGTTCGCTCACATTCCTTCAAAACCAAAGTGACCTGCTCCATGTGACTCTCCGTTTCTTCCAACATTTGAACCACGGCTTGATTCAATACATTGGTGTATACGCGTTTTAATTTGTAAGTGATATGCAAATGAGACTCCCATCTGCAACCACACACCCTGCAGTTCGATCCGTTTCCATTCATAGCCCAACACTGTTGTAACCCAGGTTCAGGGTATGACCGTATCGGGACTGCGAGCTGACAATTCTCATGACACCGTTGAGTGTACTCGAGCGTGACCGTGTCTTCACCAGGATTCTGATGACTTTTCGTACACTTGGAATCAGCACACACCGTTGTAGGATACCCAATGTCTTCCTCAATCAGGTCAATCTTGGGAATATGTAAATTCTTTTTGTACCCTTCCTTGTCATTGCATGATTTTATAATTTCTCTTTCATGAGACTTGACTGCAGAGATATTGTCTTCAATGTTCTGGGCAATGTGACCAATGGGTTCTATGAGTGCCAGAATCAAACCTCGAGCTCGATTCAAGGAAATGGTTTTCTGTGTTGAGTGAGGTGGAATTCCATGAATGTGTTGGAGGAGGCGAGTCGTCTCTTCTACAGACTGTAACCAACTACTCCCATAGGTTTTTGTTTCTTCGGGCGTGAAGTGAATTCCATTTTTGACAGCTGCTAAAAATCGAACGGACTCATTGTCCACACAATACATTGTGTGTTTAGACAGTGCAATGTCAATCCGTTTATTTTCTTGGAGAAGTTTGTCCAAGGCCGGCTTTGTGTCACCTGGAGTGTAGAATGTACTCCTGGCATTTGTAAAACAGAATACAATGTTTTTGACTGTATCCTTATGCAAATGCGTCAATAATTCTTTGATACAGAATTGAAATAGGACGTCGAGTCGAGCGTCATTTGGTTTGAGAAGAATACAAATCCCATGGATTTCTGTGAAATGAGAAATGTGATGCATAATATTTTCAAAATTTTGTTTGTCGTAAGAGATGCCACGAGTGTCCCTAATCCCAGGAGTGTCGATGAGTCGAATGAGTGTATCGCCGACTGGAAAGGCATATGATTTTGGAAGTAGTGTAGCAGATTGTCCAACTACGTCGCACTCATTTTTACTGCTCCCACTCTTGATAACGGTCGACTTTCCTGCCTTGTCTGTCAGTGTGAAAGATGTAGGGATCAAACTGACATTCTCTGAGACAGCTGCGGCATCTAGTGTTGGGTAAGTCAAGTAATTCACAAATCCATTTATCCAAGTAGATTTCCCAACTCCGGTCTTCCCCAAAATTAAAATGTTGACTTCTTTGAGAGGACGGAGATTAATAAGCAGAGAGTTCAGTACTTCTTTTTCGAATGCTTCAAATCCAAAACCATGATTTTCAATATCCGTGCATTTGTACAGAAAACAATTGGCAGGAAATTTCCCACATGAACAATAAATGCAGTTGTCAAACCCGTATTCTAGACTCTCGTTGCATTTCCAGCAAGTCCAACCGACATTGTCACGGCTACAAGTCCCAGAATATGCTCCCGGACAGCGCAGTTCCAGTGTAACTCTTTTATTCGGTTTACCTGAACAAACTTGTGGGATTTGCTTGGCTTGGCAACGGGGGACGGGTTTTGGAAACTAGAAGCACTAAAGTTCTTAACCTTCTTTCCATTTCTGTATTGAAATATTTCTTCTTTTGGAGTTTTGACGCCTGGGGATGCACTCGAGAATTGGACGTAGAATTTATCGCCACTCCGAATTTTCATGGCATTCCGTAGAAGTGCGATAAAAATCCGTCGGCTTGAGTTCCATTCGTTCATGCCCAATTTATTCTTATGATTGGTAAAAAGCACGTAGACTTCCACGTCTTCAAGCTGGAGTAAATTATTGTCAAGGGAATCAGATGCAGTGAGAAAATTTGCTCCTTCATTCAACATTAATTTTGCAAAGGATACGGACTCTCCAATTGAAATTGTGAATGTATCAATAACATTTCCCTTGAAGATCTGGGCTCGATCATCCCTCATAAATCTTGCAAACATTTCCTCAAGAGCACTATTCTCTTTATCGTTACTCCGAACAGAAATGATGGTACTCTTCAGTTCTTGTTTCAGCTCCGATTCATAAGTAATCAAGTAGGCCAAGCTCTGTGCAACGGATTTGTTGTCCTCAAAGGAAATGGCATAGTCAAATGAGTTAATGTCTTCCTTCAGACTCTCAAGCCGTTGTTTAGCTAAACCAATGTCTTCAAACAGTTTGACAATATTCTGAATGGTTGACTCGGCAATGCTCCGTATCAAATTATCCATCCCGGATTGGACCTGTAAATACATCCTGAGGACATTTACTGGGAAAAGTGTGTAGGCCAACGGTGAGCCTTTGCCTCCATTAGCCAATGTACCTTTGGTTGGGAGTATTTTGATGTAGGCCAGAGCTTGTTCAAAATTTTGTGGGATTTCATCTCCGGACAAAAAGTCACCAAATACTTTGAATGTAAGATTTTCATATTTTCTTAGCACGGAGTCAGAATAGTCGACATCTGCGTTCCCACAAATTGAAAGAGCCACTTTCTTTAATTCCGCCTCAAGCATCCCTTCAACTTTTGTGCTGTCGGCGGATTCCACGTTGTTCTTTTCAAATGTGACCATTGCATTTGTACCCCATTGGACTTCTGTTACAATGTGAGTTCCAGGAGTGGACTGAAGGGCTTCTGTGCTCATGATTGGTTTCAAAGCAGGGTCAAATGGGTTGATTTTCTCCATCCATGTTTTAACGTTGTACAGAAGCGTGCACGTGGAAACACGGCTTGACTTCTTTTTGTCATTCAAATACTTTCCAGAACCGCTCAGTTGGAAAAGTCCAGCCAAAACGCTCAATTTGAGCTCAGCACCCACGTCCAAATGTGAGCATTTGTCATCGTATGAATCTCCTTGAACGTATTTCATGTCTGTGAAGCTGTTTTGAATCGGTGGAAACGAGATGTGCGGTTGTTCAGTGAACAGATTGGCTCCACAGAACGTCTCCGTTCTGACATCATAAAAATCACCGAGGCGTCCGAGACGACCGAGGGCTGTTACTGTACAGGTTTGCATTCTGTTAGAGAGTAATGTACAACTTGATTAAAATAATGCAGCCAATCACATTTTTTAAACCCCGTTCGCAGTAGGCCATTATTTTAAAAATAATTCGTAAGATATGACTGACGAAGGAAGACCGGAACCGACAACTACTTCGTTCGAATAATTTTTTTTGGAGAGGACTAGAGGAATTGTTCGACAGCCACCCAATAAAATCGGGCGACTGACTGTCGCCTCCGATCTTCCCTTTAGTGGCGAGTACAGGAGTAGGCAGAAGTAGGCCCGTGCCTACGTGTAATTTAGTGCTTTACACTGATAATGAAAATAGTAGAACTGAGAGGCCAATATATATTCCAATTTTCTGACTAAAAACTAGTTTTACATGCAACCGATGTTAAGAAAAGTATTGAAACAAATTCGCTAGCGGGGGCCGCTCCGCGGGGACCGCGCTCTTCTGCGCGGGCAACAGATTATGACACATAAGCTAGAGAACCCCTGTTTGTGCCTACGTGGCAACTATTCCTAGACTCGCCACTTTCCCTCCTGAGGATTTGAATGGGTGTAGGAGGTTACACCCATGGTGGTAGCATTGGAGTCGCGTACAAATATTGGAGAATGAGGTAAAATTGTAGAGACCTTTTAGACTAGGTTTTAACGCCAAAAATTTAGAGAAAAGCATAAATCAATATGTTATTGAATTCAGTCATAACGTAACAGTGAAAAACAGTCCGTATCAGGTGCTGACTCTAGTCTTTACCATGTCGTTCTTGTAAACACATGAGAGGCACGCAAAAACATTCATTAAAGGATTTTGAACACAACAACTATCTTACACTGTTATACGCGGAAACGTTACAGATTTTATAAAGATTTTCACTTTCGCCATACCCGGTAAATACAGGGTGTCCCAAAACCAGCCATCTGACACACTGTACTTTTCTTGTATGTTTAATGTTGAAGTCAACCATCTAATTAGAATATAACTGGTGTTTAGAGACTGCTTTTATAATTATGCGATTTCTCTTTATAAGTCCTTTCGAAATTGCTTAACATAGACGGTGTTTCAAAAGCAACCGATTCTTCTGTCGTAATTTCAACTTTTCCTGAAAAGTGCGACAGCAATATTAGTCTAAATTTTAATGCGCGTCTTGTGAGCCGAAAATTTGAAAAATCAAAATTTTAAAGACTATAAGAAAATAATATTTTTGTGAAAAGAATTGAGAAATTTCGAGTTTCTGAGAATTTTTGCTTGAATTAAAAATTTTCCGTTTTTCGTTTTCCAATATTAATGTTTTAATTAACAGCGCTTTCTATGACGCGCGAATCGCAGTCCGACATGGCTCACAAGACGCGCAGTTAAATTGGGAATGAAACATTTCCAACTTTTCAGGCAAACTTAGAATTGATCAAATTAGTCGAATATATGCTTTGTCTTGGAACACCCTGTATTTGATTGTAGACTTATTTGTAAACAATTTATATCAATTAATATCAACCCATTGTGCTGAGCCATTTGCAAGGAACGACTACTAAATTTATTTACCTTGCATGAACTGCCAACTATGCAACGTATGCTCAGAATTCAAATATTTCTAATACCCAACTCTTATCCAGCATAGGAAATGCATTATTCTATTATTTTACCAATGCATGGATTATTTTTTCATTGTACATTAACACAAATGGAAGTGCGGACTGCCCGCGTCATGGGTCTTGAATAGGGTTGTGAGTACGGAAACATTCCCGGAATATTCCCGATAAATTGCCGGGGAACTTATAATTTACGCCCGGCGGGAATTTATTTCTCCAGATTTGTAAAAACGTTTGGTTCCCACTACTTTTGCCCGTCCCGTAGAGTACTAGTATTTATCCCCTAATAGGTAAAAAAGTAATATACATCCATTTATTTGACATTCACCCGAAGGTCTGGTCAACATTTGATGTTCTTTTTCAAATGATAGAGATTGCTATGTATTGAGTCGAATTAGAATAACTCAGAGTGAATGCCTTTGATCATCAGCCGAACTGTACATACCCGGCATTCCCTATCCCAAGGAATTCTCTTACATCTTCTCGCCACATCTCATTCTCTCTCATACTCTCATTCGCGGCGGATACATTCGTTCATTTGACTAATCTTATGCAAATGCCAGTTGGAAAAACTCAATGAGAAAACCTAACAGGATCCGGCGTGAGCAGTTTAAGGCCGAGGATTGAACCCCAGTATAGTGAAACTAGAGAGGGCAGACCTGCTCTATCATTGTACGAAAAAGTAATAAGAATCATAACGATCAGTTCGTTTAAATGTATTATTAGAAAGAGTCATCGGGAGTCGCGGGTACACAAAGACCAACTGTTCGTGTAAAAACTGAGATTTCATTCCGTCGCTTTGAGCAGAAATAAGTTAGACGTACATTTGTAGACACTTCAACCATTCTTTGGAAGAATGGAATATAATTGTCAAATGTAAGTTCTGTGAATCAAAATACCTGCAAAATGTATTTGAGAGTACACAACATTTGCTTTTGCGTCAGATGACTCTGCAGGGACGGACTGGCAACCCAGGGGCGCCGAGGGCTGTTAATATTAGGCGCATGGGGCAAACGCAAAGGGCGCGTTAATTGCTTCCATGCCCCTAACGTTAAATTCACAGGGGCGCACCGGGCGATCGTCCGCCCGTCCTTACATGGCCAGTCCGGCCCATGTGACTATGACAGACGACACTGATTATTAAAAAAACTGGAGATTGAGACCGTGAAATTGGACGGTTAAGCCATTTGAGACTCGGAAAAGGTATCGCGAGTTACGGTATAAATACGTGTATGATTACTTCAGGCGCATTTGAGGGGTGACGCATTTTACGATTATATTGTGTGAGCTATGGAATTAATGACTTAAATAAACACGTATTGATCAATCAAAAAACATTTTTTTTACACTGGCACATGCAATTTAGTCATGACATGATAAAAAGTTTACTAATTTATCTGTGACAGAATAACCTTGTTTCTCATTGTAGAATATCTTATTATTGGTGTAGGTATCCAACCCAAGTAGAATATATCGTAATCCGAATAAATGCCAAAAGTTCCCTGGAATGTTCCCGGAATGTTTCCTGGGAATGTTCCCAAAAAATAAATTCCTGGAAATTTTGAAACCCTGCTCTTGAAGTTTAAGTTTGAAGTTATATAATTATATTGTGCACTGCGTACTGCAAGTAGTACTGACGACAACTATCAATGAAGTTGTGTAAATGCTTTCACATTTTCTAGTATGTTTGCATGTTTGCCATCGCCATGAACTAAAGTCGAATACATGGAAACCATGTGTTGGAGAATTAATGCACTACAAATAAAAACACACTAGATTATTTTGCTCGTGTGACTCAAGGGCTCGTTTCCATGAATTTGACTTTGGTTCATGGCAAGACTGGAGGAGATCCAGAAAATATATTCAATTCTACACTTACTACAGAGTATGGATGTATTAATCTATAAATCAATATATCTAAGTCATTAAAATTAGTGAGGACAAACTCTCTTCGACTGGTTTCCATGAGATAAAAATAGGTTTGTGGCCAGAGTGAGACCTATAAATATTCAGATTTTTGGGGAATTTTGTGTTATGTGCGCCCCACCACTGTACTGTTTTCTTTCGAATGAGCGGGTCTAACATACAAAACTGATAAGTTTGATCTTGAAATAGACTCACCTGTTGTATTGAAGTGACTGCTTCAGAGGTCTCACTCGTCCTCTCTGAATTAAGATGTTTGGTAGAAATCGTTTGGAACTTCAGAGAATCCTGGAACAGAATAATTTGAGTATAGAATGAGTGAATAAATCAACTTCAGACGTCCGGTTGTTGCTCGGTTTAATCTGTCTTATTTTTTGTGTACTATGGCCCAGTTAACCTTACTCTATTCTGTTTAAAAAAGTGTCAACTCTCTTTTGAATTTTTCGAAGGTCATTTTGAACATGCCATCCCCAAATGGGAAAACAATAATCCATTATGGGCATGTCAGTGCTAATGTGGACCGTAAATACTTTAGGATTTCGCTAACGCTTTAATTTTATTATTTCTCCAAAGGCAATGCTTATTTTAGCTTCTATGCAGTCAAGATGACTTTTGAATAAATGTCATTTTTGGGTCAACGATTACACCATGGTATTCAAGATGTTCTACCTTTTTTATTATTACCTACATTATTAATTATAATATGCCGGTGAATTTCGATTACGTGTCTAACAACTAAAATATTGACTATTATGGGTAACTCGCGCGCGCGGTATAGTTAGTATAGTTGCTTGTGTAGCACACACGGGTCGAGTATGGTCTAAGTAATGAGGAATGTTCCAGGAAAACTCTAATTTTATAATTTAAAAAAAAATCTGGAATTCCGCCAAGCACTTTTGGATCATCGGTTGCAACGAGTACGCTCATGTCCCTCTTGTTTTTGTGACCCGTGCAATAATAAAACCGATTCTGAAGCTTTTCTACAACAGGACTTTCGTCCCGGGCTTAACGACTCTGCTTTTGTGAGTTACAGCAATTTTTAGCGATTTTTCGTAACTCTAATTTGTCTCAATTTCAGACTTCCTCTCGATTCAACTCCATTATCCCTCAGAAGAATGAGTGACACCAATATTTATTATATTAGGATAATGTTAAGTCTAGTTACAGTCGGAATTGACGACAGTCACTGATGAATCAATGTGACGTATTGTGTGAGCCACGGAGTTAATGAATTAAATAAAAACGTATCCAATCCAATCTAATCGCGTTGAAATTGAAATTTGATAATTTCTAGAAGTTACTCTAAAGGTCAATCAACTAAAGATTGTATCGTCCAACTAATACATAAACGTTTAGTAATAACAAAATATAGGGCAATACTCACTTTAATTATGAGTATGGTATAATTGAATTAACAAAACAAAGCACACACCAATAATTCTATCTTGTACGACGTACCAAATTTCCTAACTTCAACGTGGAATAAAACTTGTGACTCGATAAGTTGCTCGGAATACTTGGTTGTTCTTTAATGGTATTATGCGTTGGATATTTCCTTATATTTACTAAGCTCTGGTTCAATGTTTACACAAAGAACTCAAAAAATGGCAAGATCAAATATAACTTGGAGTGCTTCCGTGTCAACAATCAAAAATGCAAAATGTTTACAAATCGCCACCGCAGATTATCGAACAATCGGATTTGATTAGAGTGCATGGTCGCAATTGTGTATTTCACTTCTCTCGAATGGTATACTTAGTCCAGGTGAACAAGGTGGAACATTTAACGGCTCGATTCGAACTACTGCTGAACTGACCCGTCCCGATCAAACATGTACTATTGAAACTATTGGTGCCGGCACTGCCCTCATCCTCATTAATCTGATTCAATATCTTGAGCTCTCAGTTTCAAAAATCCAATATTGCAGTTTGAGTATCTTAGGCCTTACTAGCAGGCTAAGAACAATTGAATCTTTATTAGTTCTATTTATTATTTGTGCCATGGCATGATTGACTCAACGTGACCGTGATTCGCAGCAGGCATTTAACTTCATAATGATGTTTTTGGCGTATTGCCAAAATTGAAATTAAGATGCTCCCCATAATTGTGGCCCTGCATTCCAGTTTAATATTTACGGACACTTGTTCAAAATAAAGAGAGAAATGTAAGAGAGTTTGACAATCTGTTTACAAAGAGTGTAAAAACTAGACCTACATTTTGCATTCTCTAATCATAAAAAGAAGAAGTACAAATAACATCGAGTCATGTTATCAAATATTTCATCAAGGAATACACATTCGATTCTGTCTAATGCAGGTCTGGTTGGTATTATGCGTTCTAATATTTCCAACAAATTGTGAAAAATCAATATAGTTAAAAGTCAATGGCAGATTGAAAAGAATTCCCAGGAAACGCACATGAAATGTTATGAATTGTATTGACTGGTTTTGTTGAAACTGTAAAAATGGAGTGACGGAAGTACATTTTGCGATGAGCAAACAATGAACAAGACGTCATCTCATTTTGCGTTCAATTCAAGCTCTTATCTAATTCTTCCGCCTGGTTTTCACGCAAGTACCGGAGTCGTCTCACTTTCCATTGTCTTTTTGTTCTAATTTGCCATCCTGGTCTCAGGCCTATATATTTGCATAAACATACAGGTATACGTATATTTGTTTTGTTTGTTTACTCATTCATCCAATCAGCGTGAATCCGGAATAATATGTAAACAAACAATGTAGATAATAAACTAGTTCGCGCTGGCGCAATGTAGATAATAAACTAGTAGTCGCAACTGGGTGACAACCCGTGGAATGCTGTTGTAAAGGATTGGTTCAGAGTATACAGAATCGTTGAATTGTAGGGTGTAGTTGACAGGTCGTAGACTGTGGCCCAGAGTTTAAAGAAATTGGATTTGTATATGGGGTATTCTGAGGTGCCGTCGACTGTTTTATAGTTGAAATAAGGTAACTTTGGTGTGAGTATAGCGAGCGGCAGTATTTCGCTCCTGCTCCATCATGTGGTCATCCACGTTATGTGGATGACCACATAACGTTAAGAGATAGGGATAACCACATGGCGTTAAGAGATGGGGATGACCACATAACGTTAAGATATGGGGATGACCACATAACGTTAAGATATGGGGATGACCACATAACGTTAAGATACGGGGATGACCACATAACGTTAAGAGATGGGGATGACCACATAACGTTAAGAGATGGGTATTACCACATAACGTTAAG
>JAQGCA010001753.1:0-16083 GCA_034698945.1 Protaphorura quadriocellata
TTAAGGGTGCACGCTTTGGACCTTAAGTTCACCACTGACCGTACAAACGAATATTTCGTTTTAAAATTTGAGAAATTAATTTTTGAAGAAAATGATACACTATTCCCCCGGGTTCTTTTCACGAAGCTTCAGTGAAAATTTTAGAAGAATCCATTTGATGATGTCGAAGATAAGTCGACCCGTGTTCGATTTACTGCCCATGCCTATAACAAGGGGACTCTAATATGAGTCTTTTTTTTTAATTACCTATTCTTTGTTATTTTTTGAAAATGCTTTTTAGAGAAGAAATGTAATTTTCATTCTGTTATACTTATTCATACTTTGTTTCTTCGTTGATCCGTACGTCAAATAATCATACCAAAATTTTGGCATAGGGGTCGGTCTCGGTATGCCTAAAATTATTTCTCATCAGCATTGATATTGCTCTGATTTCTTTTCCATTGGACGAAAATTATTCACGAATGTTGTCATTAATTATGAGTGCATTCGCGACTAATTTTTTGTCTGGTGGAATTATTTTCCAAATGACGTCATAATTCGTTGACTTCAACAAATGAAATGTCCTCTGCGATGGCCATTGACTTTATATATACGCCAGGCGTTGACAAGATTTTCGTCTCACCGAAAATACTATAAGAGCCGAGCAACGCCAGGCGCCGTTCATAATTAAACGCTATCGTACCGTTTAGAAAACTTTTTGAAAATAGTCTGTGCCTATTGATCAAGTGCGACGCGATGGCGTGATTTTTTATATCTCACCCATGTACTGTGATTTCATAACGGACGCCATCGCGTACAATATTTTTTCCGCGGTCTCACTGAACCCCGACGAGTGTCAAGCCATTGAGGTGAGTCATAAAATAAACAATCAACAATCACAATTCGCGGGTATTTTTTTTCTTATCACCAGATTTGATTTTCCGTTTTCTGTAATTCTGTGCCATGACCGTTGGTCAAAATTTTTAAAATTTGGGACTCACAAAGAAGACATAAAATATAACCCCGGTGCAATTAAAATGAACGGAAAAGTGTGACAGGTCATGGTTACGGACTGGCAACATTATCATCAGTTTACTACATTCCTGGAAGACATTATTACGAGATTCGACTAATTTATCAGTTTTTTGAATTTTTGAAGTTCCGACATCCGTGCAGGCATATTGATTTGATTCTTCACCTGTTGACCCCAATGACGTACGATTAATCAGCGTGGACTCCAGTAATTGTGGTGAGATGAGGACTATTGATTTTTGGAAATAATTTAGGTCATGGATTATTTTGTAGTTACCAAAAATGATTTTATTAGTGTCACGTGTAGTATGTTAAATTTTGAATATCGATATTTTGGTAAAATTACATGCTGTTGTCGACATAGTACTATAATAACGAAATGTTTTAATAATGAAGTTTTAAATCTGCAGGTTTTTTAGACACTTCGTAAGCGCATCCGAAGTTTCCAAACAGTGGGACGGGTTACATTTGTTTTGTTTGAAAGATTTTATTGTTGGACTAGCAGATTTAGTTCTGCAGGATGGTTTTTAACTGCTCAATCTGCAGTGAGTCTTTGGAGAAAGGACCAGGAGAAAACCCGGCTGAAAACTTGGTCGCCGTCGCACGACATGCTAATAAATCAAACCTGGCCGCACTGGTTTGCGGCCATATATTTCATTCATTTTGTATCAACAAATGGATGACGTAAGTTTTTGTTAATTAGACAGACGTTTACAGTACCACAAATAACAATTACATTGATTTTAACTTATTTGAATAGTGGAGGAATGGCTACGAGCGGTAAATGCCCGTGCTGTCGAAAAACAATAGGTCCTAATAAATGCATACCTATTTTCCCTGACTCCTATGATGACTCTCTTTCTCATGATGACATTCAAGCTAATCTTCCTGGTCCTGTATTAAATGCACCAAATGTGACACCGTGCAATCATCATGTGGAAATTAATACTCTTCAGACTCAAACTCGTGCCCTCGAAGGAGAATTGGAACAAATAAATCGTCTCTACGAGTTACAAGGGTGAGTTTGATTTTTCTCATTAACACATATCTGTCTGATTCATGGCTAGGATTGAAATAATTCTTGGTCACAAATCAAACTAGGCAGTGATCTTTGGCAGTGGTTTTAGCAGTTGACTGCTTTCTTACAAGTACGTTTCCTGAGGCCCATTAATAGCAATTTATTTTATTCTATTTTCATAGGGAGGACTTCCAAGAACTCAACAATAAATTTCAGACAGAACGGCAAGTATCTCAAAATTACGCAATGAAGTATAAGCAATATGAGAGTTACAAAGACTTGTATGAGAAAGGTATGACGAAGTTGAAATTGTTAGAAGAGGAGAAGAAGAAATACTTACTGTAAGTTAATTTCTGTTTTATTCTGTTCGCTTTAGTTTTAAAGTTTATGATTACGCAAGATCTGATAAAACCGTAACCGCATGAGTCTGGTGGTATCAACCATTATTATTATTGATAAGTTGTAAATCGAAAAAGAAATATAATGACTACATTGCAGTCGATCGACAACTCTCTTGATATTGGTACTCACTTCCCGTATGTATTGTACGAGATGCCTCATTTAATCGACGAGGTCAGATTTGGTGCTTACTCTTATCCGTTAGTCATTAAATGAACTCTCGATATAACGTACTTATTGTTCACTATAACGGGAGCGGTTATCCATTTAGCATGCATTCCTTATATTCGACGCATTTTCATGGAATTTGTGAGTTCGATATGTAGAGGGTGCACTGTTCAATTTCTTGTGAGCTTGATATTGTTTTGTTCTAATGCAATGGGAAAATAAAAAGTTTCTACGTTTTAAAGATCATGTGCGCTAAATAAAAATAGATATAACTTTTACAGTATTCAGTCAGCTTTAGATGGAGTCAAGTTTGATGCCAAGGAGGATATGAAGAACTTTCCGGTTGATGCGAAGTCAGTCCGTTCACTGCTTGAAATTAAACACATGCTTCAAAAGTGAGAAAATCGAAAATGCAATTAATTTGCACATTTGTACAGTAAGGATTTCTAGTTTTTGGCTTTTACAAACTTGCATATTTGTATTTTTCAGTCAGCTGGACAGTAGTAGACGAATTTGTGAAGGAAACCAGAACGAAAATAAAAGAGTTACATCGAAGTTGATGAGTTACGGTACTAAAGTTAAGAGATTGGAACAAGAAAAGTTGGAACTTGAGAGTGTGATTACAACCCTCCGACAGAAGGTTGAATCTTTAAACTGTGCTACGCCGTCTCCGGTAAGATGATAATTTTTTCAGATAATTTTCCGAGTTAATTATATTTAATTAAACCTTGAAATTATTGTGAAAGAATAGAATTAATCTCGGTCCATCACTAACTAGGGCCCATCATCTTCCACTGCGGCGAGATCTCGAGATACAAGTGCATTGAGTTTGAAGAGTCGAAAAGCTACACAGAAGAAGAAGAAATTGGACGCGACAATTTTAATCTCTTCAGACGAAGATGAAGTGGATGAGGACATTGGCGTCTTGAAACCATTTACATTTAAGTTACCGGAACCCTCCCAACGAAAACGTGCCTTCCCACCAGCAGAAACTGCTACAAAACAAACGTCGAAGTCAACATTGAGACGATCAGAGTCACAGCCGTCCTTAACTTCAGCTAAACTTGTGTCAAAGGCCACCGTCGTCGAGAAGGTGAATATTTCATAATAATTGAAAACCGGCAGTTTTATAACAATACCGGGTTCCGATAATAATTCTGTATTTCTTTAAATTTCCAGAATCCCTGTACATCATTTTTGAATGGAAGATCGAATGTTCCTGGAGTGTCACCGATAAGCCCATTTGTTCAAGGGACTGAGGCCAGAGGTTCAATGAAAACTAAGAAGAAGTGAGCAGCGATAATGCCTCGACTGTTAAGTTTGTGACACATATGTATGACTTTGATTGATTTTTGTATGTCATTTTTTAACTCCCTTATTTTTTTGTAACCACGTAAGCATTCTTCAACGATACCCTCTATCAGGCATCAGGTAGGGTGCCTACCAATAAGTGCGTAATCATTGTAAATTGCTTAATAAATTAGAAAAATGCTAGGAAATCTACTTTCCAAGCATAGAAAGTAAAATGCAAATTGGAACTCAATGGAAAGATCTCGGTGCTAAATGGTCTTCTGTCTTCTTAAGGAACGCAATTTATAATTAGTAAGTCTTATGTAATTCGCCTCGGAGCAAATAAGCCAGTAGGAATTTGATAAAATAAGAATCTTCTAAGTTAATTCTAAACCTGAGCTCAATTAATTTTTTTTGATCGCGACGAACTTTCAATAAACATGAGCAAATAATTCATTATTCAATTTATAAAATTATTTATTTAACTCCGAAGATTTCATGTCTAAAATAACCTTAGATTTGGCATCCTCCATAGTATTCGGTTCCACCCATCCGTTCAACCACGTCGAAGGGAGACATTTTTCATACAATGAAATAATGGGTCGGCTCAAATATCTTCTTGGAATTTGTTCAATCTTTTGCCACCTGGCTGTGGCAGCACTAATTAAAAGTCCCAAAATGATTGTCGATAAATTACCAATACCCGGATACCAGGTGGGAGCGATAGAGAATATTTTAATCCAGGCTGACGAACTATCGTCATTGTCCTTCCAATCCATACTTCCAATTCGGTACGTCATATCTGAGGAAGTTTGATTTTCGAACACGCATCCTGCTGTTGTCAAATTCAATTTTTGATTAGGAATATCGTCCTCAAAAATTGTTGACCCTGCTGCTATTGTTAGCACAAGGAGAATTCCACCAATTGTACCAGCCAGGGATCCCTATTACGAAGAAAGATATAAGTTCAACTTTTTCCCGAAAACTTCTTCAGAGATAAATTGAAATTTTGTTACCACGTACATATGTATTTGCCCACGGGAAAAACATACCAAGTGAAAAGAGCCCAAGAGTAGGACCAAGGAACATTCCAACCATAGTTAGGGCAATCTATAGAGTTCAAAGGTTCACTCATTATCTTCCCCGTTAGTCAATCGCGGTAATAACGTAAAAAAACAAGACTGTACTAACTGGAAAGATGTCGCCCATGAACTCTGCCGCAAAAACAAATGCAAATGACAGACTGCCGCAAACGACCGAAATTATTTTTGAGATTCTTGATAGTTGTGTATCAGTGAGGTCTGGGCGCCATTTTTTTACGTAGTCTTCAGATATAATCGCAGACAATGAGTTAAGTGCACTGGAAACTGAGCTGTGACAGACGAAATTGTAAAATTTAGAAAAATCAAAAGGAATTTCAATATTCGGTCAGAAATATTTTGATGTTTTGAACCTTAAACTGGCCCCAGTAAGACCGGCAACAAATAGACCAGGCAAACCTGGATAATCCCCTAACGTTTCCATTACCTATTCAAGCCAAATCGCATTTTCAATTTGTGTTTACAAAATTCATATAATAATTGTTGAAATTTTAATCTCATGTACTTACAAACCGAGGTAGTATTTGGTCCGCCGCATCAATGGCCTTGTTAAAATTTTAAAATTCTTTATCATTTGAAAAATAGCCCCACTAAAGCAGGAAATACCCTAAACTTATTGTCTAATTACTTTACGAAACTTACTTTTGCTCCAATTGGATCGCATTCATAATATTTTCCATAAATAACCAGTCCAGCCAGAAAACAAAGGCAAATGATTGTCATTAGTGCAACCATATTAATTAGGAGAGCGCTAGAACAAATTAAATGAAATTACCATCCCTCAAAATACAATTTAGTGGATACGTATCTTTTATTCTAATTACAGTCTAGCTTTCTTCAGTGTTGGAACGGAAAGATATCTCTGAATTTGAGACTGAGTTGCAGCGTATAAAGGTATCCACTGTAAATAGCCTCCGATAGTGCCTGTCCAAAATGTGTGACGAGTTCTTGGATCCGGATCAAACCTTTTTGGAGAGGAAATTTTAAAAATTATGTAAACTCACCAAAATCGCAATATTTTACAGCACGTACCTGAGGAACTCAATTCTGTTCGTTTTTTGTGCTCTCTCCCAAATAACATCCATTCCGCCAATATCATTGATCCCTTTTGCAACAACCGCAATCATTGAACCCAACATGATCATAGCCTGCATCGCATCCGTCCATAATACTTGAAATCAGAATTTTGGAGAGTTAAATTATTGCTATTTATGGTTAATGACTTGATCGATACTCAGTTCTCTGCTAACCTGCCTTGAGACCACCCTGTGTAAACAAAATGCAAAATTAGTTACGATGTTCAATTTACTGTATTTTGAAAATAATGGTTTTAATTGCAATCTTTACCAGTGACGAATAGAAAATACAAATGACAAAAGTTATTCCGGTCATTAAGTACGTATTGATCCCAGCCACTACATAAATTCATAATATAGAACATTTTAAGAACCCTTAATTACACAATATTATAAATATCAGATCTGAGAGATTTACCCTCGTTAACAGCCAACGCTGGTCCATACACCCAAATTGACATCAACAGGATCTATAATGGGCAAAAAAAACTGCGTGTTTCAAAACTCGGACATTTTCTAATGTGTTAAGGAGTTGGAATTTACCAAATATATTATGGAAATACCAGACATGCAAACTCGGACAACTCTGCTGAACCGAAGCTCAAAGTACTGCAAATGAAATAATTTACGGTTTAACCTATCGAATTTTTTGTAGTTCAAATTAATTTTCGAAAAATATAGAAATGAATTGTACTTCGTAAGCGGAAGTGAGTTGCAGTTCAAAGAAGACTGGAACGAATAAATAAGCCAGAGCTGCCGTAATGGGAATGAAGCCCGTCGCAACAAGTAAATATTGAGTTCCATAATAATAGACTTCAACGGGGTTTCCTAAAAGGGTGATTGCTGACACGAAACTGGAATATTTGTAATACAAATTAGCATAATATTTGAGTTCTACAGGAAATATAATACATAATGTGAGGAAACCTGTCCCTCGTGACTTCAGATAAAGTAGGTCTTACGGCTCAGGTCGGCGCAGTCTTCCTGGGTAATAGATGATCGTCTAGTTCAGATAGTCCTGGGACAGATTTCATTTACCCTGAATTATGAAAATTTATTACCTGCAAGCCAATGAGAGTGACACCGGAAAAACACTCATGGATCTACCGGCCATAAGGAAATCATCATTTGTTTTATTCTTGTTTCCGAAAAATCCGTAAAAGACACCAATTCCTGCGTTGCGTTCATAGGACGTATGTATATATGTTAAATTATCACTAGAATTTGCTCAAATTCGATACATGCTGAAGAAAATTCAGAGAATTTTACCCGCTGATGCGACCAGGACCGCAGCTACCACGGAGTAATCGGCCGCTCCGAATTTGTCCGTGAGATCTTCATTAATGATCACGGGAGAGGCCATATTGATTTCTCGAATTAATTTAAATTTGAGTTCTTCCTAATCCTAGTGATGCAATTAACATTATAACCTATGATGTTCACTTTTAGTCCACCGCCAGAAGACTAATGAGGCAAACAAGTGTGAAGTTTTGAAATTAATTAATCAATTGCCACAATTCGTTGGATATGGTGTGATGAAATTATAAATAATTCATTAATTGTTATAGTTGTAAATTGTAATCTACTTTGTTCAAGTTTCCAATAAATCCATGTCTCACTTGTACCATCCGATCCATACTATAACAGCAGCAGTGGGGTCAGGGTCGCTCGCGCCAATATAATACTTGAGATAATTGGAATTCCTTTTGCAATATTCCAATGTAGCTCTAGAAATTAATTGTTACATTCTGTAATCTTATCAAATAATCTTGACATTCGAACACTTTTGACGTCCGCGTCCGTAATTATGGGCTAATATTTTACATACGGCTTGAAAGTATTAGGATTTGCGGATTTTCTACTATAGCCTCTGTATTCCAAATGAAAGCATTATTACGCACAGGCACAGGTGGACAATATAAATGCAAAACATTTCGCATGTCATCGCTGCGCTGGCTTACGGATGTCTGACGCTGAAAACTGAACGCATATTTGGTCTACTCTAGACTAACTATAGTTTTTTTCCTAGTGTCAACTAATATTCTTTATCAAAATAAATAAATTGACTTAATATATATTTGTTTTATTGCATTGGTGCATCATTCATGAGAATATACTTAAGAATGTTACAAATGCTGTCATGCTGTCAATATTACTCGCATCGTATAAAAAAATGGAGAAACATTAACATTTGCTGCAAATACCACAATCGTAGTGATCCTAATAAAAAAAATTTCACGCAAACAAAAATTGAAAGCCCGCGAGCGAAGGTGAAAGAGAATTTTCTTTCACTGCCATTCTGTATTAAATCAGTTCGGAGAGGATAGTGTGACCTTCAGGTTAAAGTTTATTTTAATACACGTGATTTTTCAAAGGATTCAGGCATACAGTATGACATATTTTTCTAACACGGAAACCCAAAAATCAATATGTAAAATTAAATACATCGTAATTCTACTATTTTTAGTTTGTATTCTACGGATTTTCGACGACTTAATTAAAGGATGGGAGAAGCGATTACTAAGTTGGTTTTACAAGAAAAAATTCGAACAAAAAAGCAAAATACGGAATTGTAAAGATAATATTCTCCTACAATAAATTCTTCGTTTCTATGCTTTGCATTCGCTCGAGGTTCCACTATAATGTTTCCTTCGCATTGTTTCAAGAAGTTTTTTGAATAAGAGTTTTAACAATCGGAATATCGCTTATCATTCTTGTGCGCACGACATTTCATTAAATATATTTAGTTGTATCGTAGTTAGTCGCATGCTTGTCTCGTTGTCTCCCTTTTTCGTTCATAATATGGATGTTACGTATAACCCAGGTAGTTCAAGCGCTCAATCTTTCAAAATACAATTAAAATCGCGTCCTGATTTTTCCGTATTAAAGAAATAAACTATGAACTTGAAAATTCTGCAACATTGAATGCAGAGTTGCCCCCTCAAATAGTGTATCAGATTGTACAGAGATTCGCAAGGCTACAATTATTTCTGACAGAGAGGCATGGCGATGACGGTCTGTTTTCAGAACTCTACTGCATCTATACCGGGCTGAGGGAAATCTCCCGAAAAACGGTTCCACTCATACTCCGGTATCATCGATCTTTTTCTGGAAATAGAAGATCCAGATTAAATTCAAGACTGATTCCGTACGGCGTTGATAATTGCGCACTACGCGCGTACCTATTTAACCCAGTCAATTTCTTTTCGCTAGTTCTAAATACAGTGCTTGCTTAAATTTTTAGTCCTTTTCTTAGATTGAATTGAGTTCTTTTAAATATTATTCACATTGTTTAAAGACTGAGGGCTGCACATTTACTAACTATGCAAATGGTTGCTTCGTTTCTTACTATTATAAAAACAGAAATGTTCCAAGACCACAAATAATATTATGATGCTCGAGAGGATAGGATTTCGGGTGGTCCACGTCACCAGTAAGCTCGAAATTATTGATTAGATTAAAAAAATTCGGTGGATATGGACCGGCAAATTTTTAGCCGTTGTGTAATTCGAATTCTTTATTGTACTTTTATTCACATCATAATTTAATGTATTCAAGTTCTGAAATTAAATTAATACAATAGCATATTGTGAATTACTGGCTTAAGCTTTCTTTGTCTTTAACATTTCAACAGTGAAATGAATATTATTAACTAATTGCTAATTATTAACTAATGTTACTAATTACTAATTAGGCCAGGATCCTGGGTATACTGGAGATGAGCTGGAAAGACACGGACCGACCGTGAATGGTTGGAGATCAGCCAAAAGTTCAAATGAAGTCATTTATCCCCAAGAAATAATTCTACAACTGGAGTCTAGATTCAGAATCGGACACCTACAGCTCCTTGGTCACCAGTACCTAATACGTGCGTGAATATTTAAAAACTCTATAAAGACTGTTAAGTCGGATATACCAGAAAATATTAATAATTATTTTCTTCAAATTACAGCCGAAAAAGTCGAAATTTACATAGGAGAAAATATGAGTACGAATGGAACGAGTCCAAAGGTAGATGTGGAGAACATTCAATTTATTTTGTTAGGTCATGTCACTATGTCCACAAATTTAAACACTGGATTCAAAGTCAGAGAACTCAAGTCCGTCACCGTCGAGTGTAGAGGAGAATTTGTCAAATTATTATTGCATCAAAATTATGCCAACAAATACAATCCTCATAAACAGGTAAAATGTAGCATATGAATTATTCAGATGCTATTATTATTATTTATGACTATTTATGACTATTATTCTCATAGTATTTAAAATATAATTCAAATTCTTAGGTTTCTCTCTTGGCCATTAATCTTCTCGGGGACAAATTTGACAATGAAATTTACTCAAAGTCCACAAGTCGGATATCTTTTCAAGAGACCACACAAAGTGAACGGGATAAAAATCTTTTTTCACCTTATGAAGACCTAACTTTTACTATGTACGTGGATACAGAAGTTCAAGATTTGATCCGGAAAATGGACCAGAAGAAACAAGACGCTGTTCTGGGTAAACATTTACGAATTATGCACAGAAATTCTGAGGTTTTCAGATAAATTTTCTTTTCTCAAATCAGATGAAAGGTTTGACTTCGCAAGCAAACTTAAATACACTATTGAGCAATTAAGGAAATCTGGCGAAGTTCTTGCAAAGTATCAACTTGAGAAACAAATTGCTGCGTCTAGAGAAGATTTCCAACGTGCTAATGAAAAGAAAACACTCATGGATAGTTACAGAGAAAACCTTTACAAATCTCTTCGGATAAATAAACTCCTGGAGCCAAATGGGGTAAGCGATAACTGTTGGATGCATCGATTAATATTTGAAATTATGTTACGACATTCCTGACCGATTTGTAGAGAATTCAAGAAAACGACGAACCAGGGAAATATTCTGGGTTGTCTGGACTGGCAAGGTCAATGACCGAGTTATCACTAACTCCCCCTACTTTATCAACGGTTTCTACACCCGGTATGCTGACAATAGCGTTTCGTTTTTTTGAATATGTTACTTCATAAATTTTGGTTTGATATTCTTTCTTGTAGAAAGCACTACAAGCGAACGGTTCACGTCGAGATTAACCACACCCGATAATGACAAAAAAGATGCGGGGTATCAGAGCAACGACGAACCTAAGAATTTCCCATTATACGTTAAGTAAGTCGGTGAACAATACTTCATTTATTGGAAGCTTAACCTGACGATTTGAATTTCGCCAAGCTGCCAATTCATTTGCCTTACAGTCTGGGCGGTTACCCAACTGACTGAGTTGGTGCAAATGCAAAGCCCTGCATACTGAACAATGATCAAAACTGAAATTGAAATAGGTCATGAATAAAAAACGGCTGTATTAATTTAGGTTCTTTCATTTTTAGGAAACGACGGCCACTGGAAAGGGTGGATCAAGATCTGCGGGAAGAGCGACATCCACATCCGCACTCCACGCCAAAATTACGAAACATGTCAGACAGAGCCAAACGTTACGCCGCGTTACCAGTTGCAGTGTTCGGTGAACCTCTGGTAACACATTTAATTTGAACCGATTCGTTTACTTGTCTAAATATTATTTATTCAGTGTATATATTAACACCAATACCAGGTTGAGAAAATATTTTCAAAAAACGTTATCATCAAAGAAGATGGTCTAATGACATTACACAAAGTACTATCTGACTACAAGCGTGGAGATAAAAATGGTAAGCTATCGAACTCACCGACCAAATCAGAAATTGCTGTCGGAAAAAATCGAATGTAACAATTTTACGGTTGATTATTTCGCAGATCCACCGTCTAAGATTTTTCGGGCTTCGATTGTCTTGCTTCAAAGGACTATCAAAGACATCATCATCGGCGTCTTTAATCTCACCATTCAAACTTTATCGTATTTGCTGGACGACTTTTCCAAGAAACACAGGTTTTCAGCAATTACCAATTCATATGCATTCTCACAAGTACAAACTAAGTTTTGACTGAATTATCTAATACGTTGCTCAGATTACCAGGGTCTGAAGTAAGCCAAGGTTTGGAACGAATGCTACCAGAACTACTTTTGAAATCTGGGGATACTGCTCTTGGAAAAAATAAAATCGCAATTGATTGCATCTTGAAACTTCAGACTTGTCAGCACATCAGGTATACATCACGAAGAACTTCGCCAAGAGAGCTGACCAGCATGTTAGTTACTATTCGCTTGAATGCCAGGAAGGCCGGAAATAATATTATACTGAAGGATTTCAGTATAAGCGTTTTTGATTTAGTCTTGTGTACAAGGATTCAGTTTTCATTGATTTATGCTTTCTCCAGGGGATTAAATGTAATTTCGAAACACCTCACAAGACCCTTCGATACTCCTGTCCATCCCCGACTGGCTTTGAGTAAAGCAGAAATGGTGGAAGAACTTCTGAATACTTATGGAATTTCTACTGAGCGAACCAGGTTTTACTACTAAAATCTAAATCATTTTCATAAAGAGAGGAATTCATTTATTTTTCAATTTATTTTCAAAAAACTGTTTTGAAAATATGTTCAGCGGAACGACTTCTCGAGACTATGTGGAGTTTGGTGTGTCCGCTCTTAATCAACCGTCCGAGAGTGTAAGACGAGTTGCAGAGCGAATAATTGTCCACCTGTACCAAAAACACCCACGCCTCGTCCGCCAATATCTTCCCTTGGAACAAGATGTGTCCGCCAAAAACGTTCAATACCGACAATTATTCCAAAGATTTGACAAAGTGGACGCAGAGGTATTCATCACAAACATTTACTGAAGCTATACAATTAATGTTATCCCAGTTCCAAATATTTGATACTCTACATGGTGGAACACAATTTTTTCACACATATTTTCGCTATTTTTCAGAGAAAAGAGGGGAATTCTTTCAAAGTTCTGATGAAGGATACGAGAATGCGGTCTCCGCTCACAGCTAGCGTTTACATTCCAAAAATGTGAAGGATTCGCAAAGAACTGAAGGGATGACATTTTGCCTGGTTGGATTTTGCTGAAACCCGTTTACTACGAAAGCACTAATCCTATTGCTAACTACCGTCTTGCCGGATGATATTACAATTAATATTACCGTTACTTAATTATTACACATTTTTACAAATATAATATTTGTGATTAGAAGATTAATGTAGAGCAGCAATGGGTAGTGAGCTGATAGCTACTAGTTAGTTGAAATGAAATTGAAAAAAAAGCTTCCATTGAATCTCTTCAATAATAATCTAAACTAAACTCGGTGCTGACTGCTAAGATATTTCCAATTCCGGGAATCATGATTGAGAATTGAGTACGCTTGAAATCGGAAATTTAATAAATTCACTAATATTGTTGCTTCCATTCCAGACCAGATTATTAAGTTAATTGTTACTTAAAACTTTCATTTTGTTAGTCTTCCGTTTGTGAATATCGATACAGGCACTATAATGCGGGTTTGAATTCGAATCGTTGTTCGGACACGGTTGAATATTATGGCTGCTTACGTGTCCTAGTATTGGACGCGTTCCGAAAGGTGCATCTAAATCAATAATTGACATTTACGAAAATACTAACAGCATAGTGTTGTTCCCGTATTGGATGCTATTGAATTTTGTGAATTGACAGCTAGACGATGTGACTACATCGTTGTTTCCTTGAATACAAGTTCTGGAATTCCATCCCATGAAATTGCAAGAGTCCATCCGTCCTATTCGTAATTCAAATCTCGATTCAAAAAGTATTGGATAATTTTAGGAATAATTAGATCTAATTATGGATAATAGCGAAATATATGACTGATATTTATGTGTCTCTGGAGGACGAGCAGTGCAGTTTGTCAATATACAGAGTCAATATACAAGTACATTCTCAGACTGCTGATTTGGTTGGACCCTTCAATGAAACCTAACTTGAAACTAAATATATTTTTTCAAAGTAAGGAAACAATTTGCGACGTCTCAGCAAACTTTATTCAATTTGAGTAGTCGGTCCTGCAAGCATTATGTTCGAATACGAGTAATTTATCAAAAAATACTAGTTATTAATATTATTATCAACATCTCCTTTATCTTTATCCCATATTTCATTCAGGATACAAACCGTATTAAATTAGCATGCAGAATAGGACACAGTAGAGTTCTACTTGTGTGGGGCTCTTACTAGCAACTATGCTTACGCAAGATGAATCAGAAGTTGAAATGAAGAAATAATTAGACAATTAGAGTGGTCAGTTTTGAGACTAGCTTTGAAAGCAAATCTATAAGGAAACAAATAAAAAATATAAACTTCATATGAAGATTTTATATTTATTATTTATTTATTTTATTTATTTGTTTAGACGTTTATTTCAAACCAGTGTGAACTGTAAGAGGTATTCGTCAATACAGAGCCTGATTCATAGATAAGGATACAGTAAACTAAAAACAAAAAGAAAAGAAAAGTGAACAACCTTAAAAAATAATTAACCTATGGAAAAGAATATTAAACATTTGTCACTATTATGCAACTACACACAATATGCCGACTTTGTCGACCTCCAATACACCTCCAATACCTCCAATACGCTTGCCACATCTTGTGGCAAGCGTTTTTCCAATGATTGCACTGATTTTGTAACACTTCACTGAACGATTTTAACTCCAATTCTTGGAACATACTCGTTGCATTATAACGTCTATTATAACCAAGTGTCTTTCGACATGCGTAATTTCAAAAGGATTTAGAGTTATAAACCCCACAAGCTTAAGCAGTAAATTGAGCTAAAGTAAGTTTAGAACAAATATTTCTGGAATGGCAATGGATATATAATAAAAACAACGTTGCATCACAAAAGAAATTATCTTCGAATTCATGCAGCCAAGTGTGCAGCATATTATATCAAAATTGACAATATTTAGTTATAACTAATAATATTTATCTTGAATTGACTTGCAATTCCATGATTCAAATTTCAAGTTATTTATGATTATTAGTTGATTTATGAGGGGTCGATGCAACTGACACATTAACATCATCACTTGTCATTGCAGTAGGCAGAGTATCTTCACGTCTGTGAAACCAACGTCTAACTAACAGATTTTTCTGCCAATTCCCAGGATCAAGAAAATCGTTACCTTTGTCTATGACGTGGAACGATGAGTGCGGTTGATTCGGTAATTTCACAAGCAATCTATCTACAATAATATTTGTCATATCCTGCACTTCCAACATAACACACTTAATAGAATAACTTAATATTGGGAAAGAAGACTTAAAATATTCTAAGCGTCTAGAAATAGGTATTGCTATTATTGCTAAACGAAACGCTAGAATTTATTAAGGAAGTATTAGCTGCCCGTCACTGAAGATCTGAAATGTAACCCAGAAGAATCAATGCTGAAGTTTAGATTTTTGAATTGATTCAATCATAGTCATCGGAAGAAGTTTCGTGTTGATGAATTGCAGACTTCCAAAGTACTTCTTTAACTGAGCACCGTAGTACGAGAGAAGCCACATCAAATGATGATTCTTAGAATGATAAACGGACCAAAATTCTCCCGCCAGTTCAGGGATTTTAGCATTTGGTTGATCCAACATTTTTAAGTATCTCTCGTACCAATGTTGCAATTCTGTTTCTCGTTTACCACAGTATTCATCAAATGTGTCGATTCTCTTTTTGGCACCTTCTGGGAGATATTGGTTCTGCCTTTCCAGTTCTTCCTTAAGGTCCTCCCACTTTATTTTGTCCTCAAGGGGGAGAAGTGTGAAAGCTTTTTCATCATTCAATTCCTCATAAGTCTCCCGGAGGGATTGGATTTCAATGAATGGATTGATGAGTCCAAGACCTCCACGCTCCAATGGCCAATAGACCCAAACGTCTACAACGTTGATTTCTTTCAAAACGGGGAATTTCGTTTTAAGGGACTCGATTGGGTTCCCTTGGAAGGACTTGAAAAGCTCAAAATGAATCTTCCTTAAGGCTTCGCTGATCTGCGTCAAGTGTTGTTTCCCAAATATCACAGCACATTTTCCAAAATTTCGAATGAAGAATGCCATGTACTTATTGTACAC
>JAQGCA010001754.1:0-16076 GCA_034698945.1 Protaphorura quadriocellata
GAAAAAACCTTGGTATCCGGTCAGTACTCGTGTCGATCTGTAAGATTGTGCACGGATAAGAATTCCGGATAGGAAAAAACCTTGGTATCCGGTCAATACTCGCCTAGATCTGTAGGATTGTCTACGAACAAGAATTCCGTATGTAAGAGCCATGTTAAGGAACTAGACCTAATAATACCTATGTTTTTCCAAACTCACACCTTCTGACACAGTTTGCTCTTGGTCTCGTGTATTTTTAGAAGCCGGGCATTTAAAGTATGCAGATTGTAGATCCTACGGTTGAGTGCATGAATTTAAAAAAAAAAGGTTAAAAAAAAGAGACGTCCATGGACTTTGAGGAAGAACCCCACGAGTGCGGAAAAACATTTGCTTCGACGACCGACCAGTGAAATACCGTTGATTTATCTCCCCTAAAAATAGACCTTCTTTAGACAAACACAAGGTCCACCTGTCTTACCAGCCCAGTCTAACAGCACTTCCTTCTATTCATTACACCAAGGCGAAGCTCACCAATTTCAATTGTAAACAAGAACACGAAAAGCGTCAAAACATGCGAACTTTGACTTTTACGAAAGCTAATACAATGAAGCCATCCTATTCCGTCCGAATGTTGACAACAGTTCAAACTGTTGTCCATCTTTGACCATTGTAAAAGAAATAAACTAACTGTGGTCCGATTATGCAGGTTTTTCCCGGTTCCCAGAAAACTCCTCCTAGAGTCCGCTAGAATCGTATCAGACTATCCTATGGTGTATCCCAGTATCCCTTCCTAATTTTAATGCCAGTTAGTCAAAATGTACTCAAGAATGCGTGGATAATTTATCTTACATTCCAGACACTAAAGAATATAATCATTACTTAGCCTGGCCTAAGAAGCATTAAGGTCATTTGACCCTACCTCGTGATTTGGAGCTTATTTTTTGCCGAAGCGTGGAGATATGCAGAATAGAAATCCAGGTGATAGGAAATATTGGTAAGTAAAGGAACCGGGGAACCGGGTAACCGGGTTGAATGAGGATCCATGTTTATAAAAAAATGTGTAGTTTTAAATTGTGTTTGAAGTTTGAATCGGTTTTGGAGTATCAGAAGGAGGTTTCGAGAGCAAGAAAGACGTCAGTCGATCGGGACGACGCTTGCGGGATCCCATCCTCAACTAGAACGAACCCAATTTCCATATCACACAAGGAATACTACTTCCATGTCAAATTCAACATTTCTCACTGATTGTCTTATATTCCGAATAATGAGTTGAATTTCAGTAATCTAATTCAGATTGGCTTTAAAATATAGTGATTAACCAGTTGTTTGCATGTTTGCCTCACGCATGCTTTAGTATCCTCGTTGATTGTCTTATATTCCGAATACTTTTCTTCATTACACAAATGACTTTATGTTTGTTTATTCATAACGAATGATTATTTTGATTGTTTGTTTGTTTAGGATGCTGTGTCAGACGGGAAGTCATACATAGTAGGGATCTCATTATTAATTTATCTTCAGTACATAATTGTAAATTCACTGGAATTATGTGTTCAAAAAATATTTCAGATTTATTGAAATCTTATCAGTCGACAAAATTCGTACAGTGAATTTTATGCAGACTGGTATGTATTTGACACAGGAAGGATATCCCTTGTGACCCAAATACAGAGACACGGGCCAAACTCATCCATGCCCTCAATCTGGAATTAAAGACAATTAACCCGCCTCCACGGCCACCAGGACATCCACCCGACATGCTCTCAATCCTCCTCACCACTTACAAAAATTGGCCAAAACATTTACAACTTACTACTAAAAAAAACTCGGTCAATCGTTCCTCAACTTTCAACTCGTACGTACAGGCAATTTTGAAACATCGCATCGGGATAGCTCAACGAAAATAAATCCGGAAAATTGATCCGGGATTTTCTAGATACAGCTGCAAATACGAAATCCATTGTTTGTATCAGAAAAGTCAAGTGGCTTGGGTTTACTGAGAGTCCGATCCCTCGGGCAGACATGGAGTTTAACTAGATCTTAGAGTATCAGTTTTTGAGACTACTTTTTTCAGATTTGACGTTTAGAGATATAAAGAAATCTTTCCTTACCTTTTGCATCTTCCCGTTTACTCCCGGAGTCAAAGAATCCGGTGGACAGTGCCTTCTTTTTGAGTAAATACGGCCTTCGTTTTGGCTTAGCGGTGGCCCCAACTTTTTCTGCAAAATTTGTAACGTACAGGAATTCAGACATAAACAGATACAGGAATTTTTATTTTTACGATCCTCACATTCCGATATCTGATACTAGCAAATACGGAAAGGGTCAAAGAAAAATAATATAGAGCAAAACTCAACGTTACTATTTTCAGTATTCGACCCTGGATTTCGTATTAATAAACTCTAAATATAGAGATGTTGTCATATGGAGAATAGATATATCGCGCTATGACAGGATGGTCAGTGCATTTTAATTGAAGATTTGACCTTTTTACACCCTGAATTCCTCAAATCATTCTTCAATTTTTGTAATTCATGCTGTTCTATTGAACAGATTATTTGGTTTGAGTCTTCTGTATCGTTATATTACTATTTGTCCGAATAATGGCCGAATATTTGGCTTCTATCGAATAGTATGGCGTTGTATCCCTCGGGGTCAAATAATTGCCGAATATTCTACTTTGAACCTGCCAACTTTGGTCTAAATATTGATAACAGTTTCTTCTAAAATTTTTGACTTGGTTAAAACCTTCTTAATTAACTAGTACCTCAAGAATTTATTCGGACTGATTAAAAACTTTAAGACTGATTAAAAACCCGACTCCGGGTCACACAGGATAGGTTGGTCCGTATAAGCCCGTAGTTCGTAATACCCTAGGGAATGGTACACGCTAGATGGATTTTAAATAGAAACTCGGTTTAGAATCGGTGATTTACGGTATCCTATGACATTTAGCCGAAATTTCGGGTCAAGTGAATTTTGAGTACATGACTAGAGTCCTTAACTTAAAATTGATCTTTTCGAAGGTTTGGTTCGTTCGTGTGTTGGATTAATTACGTCGTAGTGATGTCAAGATGAGAAGGACCCATTTCTCTGACTAATTAATGATTGTTGAGGAATTCGAGGAGAGGCAGGATGAGAAAATGGGAAAGACGCCCGGGTGGGAATGACCTCCTCCTCTATCTCTCTATCTTCTATATCTTTCTTCCTAAACTAATTTGCCAAAAAATTTGCTTTCCTTTTGCTCAGAAAGGAATAGCATAACAATACTTGTGCTGGTCCAAGTTCTACAGATCACCACACTCCGACTTCTTACTCCTTCAGAAGTCGAACGCCATTCCACAGTGTCATCCATAACATAATATGTCTCAGGAAATGAAATTAAGCCAATCAGTTCATTAACGTCTCAAACCACAACTTTCCAAAAAGCAAAGTTAATGTAGAAAATTCTATGGAACCCATGTGAATGTACCGTATTTATCCATTAAGTGCCACGGTCTAATTCAAAACGCAAGATGCTTAGTAAAATTGCTAGGATGCGAGGGTTGATCAATAAATAAGTTTCCTACAAGCATAAATATATAGTAAACCGTTTGACCAAATATTTGACGTGATGTGTTATTTGTCGGATTAAACACATTTCCCATGACATAGATTGGTTTTGTAAGGACTTTACCTTTTGGAATTTTGACATCAACTCCTAAATTGAGTGCCTGAAGTTTGGCAAGTGCAACTTTTTGCAGTGTCACACGTTCCGTCTCAGTCAAATGTAAGACCGTCGTGGAGTCCACCGTCACTTGTTTCCCCGACACATTCGTCCATTTACACTTTCCCTGAAACCAATCCAAATTCAATTACAATCAAAAGAAATATTTTACCAAGAGGAACCAAAATTCTTGGAAATGAACATTCCGGACTGTCAATTCTGAATTCTGGTTGTGTTGGCGGTGCGCGTGCGGTTGGAGTCCTAAACGTTCCGCTGTCAAAGTACCTCCGGAATTAATGAATCATTATCCAGAAAGACAGATTTATTCGTCTTAAATAAAAACTTTCCTTCGGATGAAATCCGGAATTGAATTTATCACTAGGAATAAGAATTCCGTAGAATTTCAATAGCTTCCTAAATCCCCATTCTACAAGAGTGATTCACAACTGAAACATATTTAAAGTAAAATGGAAATAGCTAGCTCTGAAAATCTACAATTTTCTTATCATTCTACTTAGATTTCAATCAATTTTTTGAAATTAAAATTAAAATTTGGCAAAAACGTTCTGAAAAGTTTATCCGTGTCAAGTGCTATAAAAATTATAGTGAATTTCTGATAGAAATTACAACATTCTGAAAATTCATTTGAGCTTGAAGATCCGATGCGCGTATAAATAGTGTTATATCAGTTCTAGTTCTAACTAAGTTTTTAATTTAGTTCTAGTTCTAGTTCCCGGAACTAGAACTACATAGAACTCAATGTAAACTTTAGAACTAGAACTACAACCAGAACTAAAATATATGCATTTTCGGAACTAAACTAAATTATCACGCGGAGCTGTACTGGAATTGAGTTCTAATTGAGTTCTTTAGTTATAGTTCCCATGCTTCCGTGTAGAACTAAATTGGAACTAGAACTAAGAACTGAAAATAAATCAAAAATATTTTGGAACTAATTATTAGAACTAGAACTAGAACCTTGAGTTGCGGGTGGAACTAGAACTAACTAGAACTAATCAGAACTAATATAACACTACGTAGAAATCAAAATGGCCTCACCTGTGGCGTCCACGTGCAAGAGCCTCCTACCCCAGCACCCCCACTCCCTCTAGTTTGACTCTTTGACCTTGACTTGAATATCCTTGACTTGGACATGAGACGACTGGCAGCAGCTGCAGTCTGAGAACTAAGGATCCCACCCCCACCTCCTGTCGAACAAGTACTCCCCCTTTTCTCACCGGCCCCCGCTGAACTTTGTCCATGATGCTGATGCAACACACTCGAGGATGACTTGGACTTTTGCATGACTAGAGAGGAACCAGAATCATCACCACCCTGAACCTCTTCATCCCCACCCCTCCCACTGTAAACACTCCCCCTGGAGTCCCTCTTGGAATGTCCATGTCCACCTAATAATGTCTCTTTAAAACTAACACTAGGGGGACCCCCGGCCCCTGTCTCAACTCTCTCTCTCCCTTTCGTATGTTTCGTACTCCCAGAGCTAGTACGTCTCAAAAATGAACTAATACTAGAACTAGTGGTCGTCGTCGGTGCCAGAGCCAATTTCTCAGTCTTTTGACCCGAAGACCTCCGCTTCGTCGAACTCCGAAAACTACTTAAGAAATTAAAGCCAGAGCGATGAGCAGGGGATGTGGACGTGGTCGCTGTAGACAGGGGAGTGATCCCTGTCGTCCTAGGAATATATTGAGGGTAATCTGACCTTGTCGAAGCTGTAGATAAAGATGGACTACCCTTTGAAGTCGTTATATAAGGGGCGGAGGAAGAAAGGGAGGAGGAAACATTGACATGGGGAGGTGCCGGGAGGTGGTGTGAGGTGAGTGTCCCTGGGGTGGATGCCACAGATAGGGATGATACCCCACTAGATAAACCCCTGGTGGTTGTGGTTGGAAGTATATGATGGAGGTACAAAGTTCCACCCAAAGATGGGTCTCTTGAACTTGGACTTGGTTGTTGTTGCAAAATTTGTTGAGAACTTGAAGATTTCTTTAGAATCATTGTTGCCGTTGTGGTGGTCGTCGTTGTTCCCGCCGCCCCTGGTACTGCACTAGGTGGGGATGTACCATAAGCGTATGCGTAGGAGTATGCCTGTGCCTGCGTCTGTGCGGCAGTCGATGACGTAGAAATGGATGACGTGTTTGAGTGTCGTTTTTGTTGTGCACCACCAGAAGCGCTGGCCATGAAGAGTTGATCCTCAAACTCACCGGAATCCGCCCCAGAATATGACGCGGATGAATCAACAAGACTTGATCGCCCTGTCCCGCTACCGCCGAAATAGGCGGGAAGATTTGGATGTGTATGTTGTTGTTGTTGTTGTTGTTGAAGAAGAAGTTGTTGTTGATAAAACTCATTGTCACTGTTACTACTGAGGACAGTCGTTGAAATGGAGTATCGTGGACTTGTGACCTCAACGGGTGGAGATTCTGATGAACCATACGAAGCAGCGGATGAGAAATCACTAAATTTTCGTGCCAAGCTGAAATTCTTTAAGAAGCGGATCAACGGTTCCCCACATTGTACCCCGATATGTGTTGGGGGTGGGAGTTGATGGGGTGGAATGATGGGTGGGGCTGGGTGAGTGGGCGTGGCCGGGATGGACGAAGTCATTGGTGTGCTCGCACCAATGGCTGTCGGTGAAGTGGGTGATGTTGGTGTTGCTGGTGTAGATGGAGCAGCTGATGCCGTTACTGAAGCAGACGCAGTTGTCGTTGTCGGCGCTACATCCGCCGTCGGACAGGCTGGTCCCGGAAAACCCTCTACTCCGACTTCCGTCACCCCTTTACCTGTGACCTCTTGTGGAGAAGACGGTGAGGTGGCCGCAGTTGTATCCGTAGCCGCAGCTGCAGCCGCAGCCGCTTGCTTCTTCGTAGTTTTGACCTTCTTGACCTTGACCGTCTTGACAGTTTTCGTAACGGTTTTTGTCCCAGAAATCGCTAGAGTTGACGGTGGGGTAGGTTTCGGTTGAGTTGTCGGAGATGTTGGAGGTGACGTAGTTGGAGATGTGGTTGGAGTCGAAAGGGGCGGTGGAGCCTGATCACCGGTTAAAGCCCCTGCTTTTTTCTGTTCTGCTAGAAGTGCTTTATTCTTCTCATGTTCAAGGGCCTCTTCCACAGTCACATTCTTAGACTTGATGTATCGAAGGGACCGGTCATAGTTCACCGTTTTAAATTTGTCAATCGCGTCCTTATCCTTATCAGCCTTTGAATTTTTCCTTGCCATTCTCAGATATCTCATCACCGTATCACTTATGGATGATGAATAACCGGACTCTTCGGATTTTTTATCCGTTTGATCGGCTGGAGCTTCGGGAGAAGTCGGAGATTTTGTTCCACTGGCTTTTTCCTCTTTGGACGACGACTCAGTTTCTCCCTGACCTCCTGGCCTCGTCGGACTACCAATCAGATGTTGACCTTGACCTCCAGTCAAAATTGACGTTGTCCCTGATGACCCAGTCCCACTCATATCAATCGGAATGAGAATATGGTGCAATTGACCTTGTTGTTGTTCAACTGGGAGGTCCGTACTTCTTCCATATCGTCCATGGATCAGATGTTGTTCTTGTTGTTGTTGTTGCTGTTGTTGCTGCTGCTGCTGCTGCTGTTGTTGTTGTTGTTGTTGTTGTTGTTGCTGTTGCATGAGTTGTTCTTCCTGGACAGACTGGAGTCTGAGTCTAATAAGGATTTCCTCTGGGAAAGGTTCAGTTTGAACCCCAAAATGTCTAAAATATCTTACGATCCCTGTTCCGGCCATAATTCTGGAGAATATCCCGCCATCTCCAGCACCCGGTTGACTATGACCAGTAGAGGGCGTGGATGTGGTGAATGATGAAATAGTTTGACCAATAGGTCGGAAAAATGACAAACCACCACTAACTAATGAGAGAATGGAAGAAGCTGCGCTACTTTTCCGCCTTGTTTCTTTCACAGTCACTTGTTCTTCATCATGATCGTATTCGTCATAGTCATCGTCCATAAGATCTTCTTCCGGGGAATAATATTCCAATAAATTCTCACGGGTATCTCCACCCATTCGTCTGAGAGATGAAGAAGATGGCGTCCGTGTAGCTGGCATCCCATTCCCTTCATCCCCCTTTTTACCCCCTCCCTTCCCCCCTTTGTCCTTCAATTTTGAGTCCCTTAAAGCTGGCCCAGAAAGTCCTTTCGGTCGTGTTCGGGTCCAAAGTAAAAATTTCTTTTCTTTATTACAAGCATTTTCGAAATTCTTTTCAAGTCGTGGAATACTGTCCGCTAGGGCGGGGTCATCGATATGCCCACTCCCACCACATATACTTGACCTGGCCACATTTTGGCGGGCTTGTCCACTTGCCCGCCCATCATGTGAGGCTGAACGGAAATAACTGCTACTGCCAGTGGCTTGTGACAACAAATTCCTGGCGGTGTCTCCACTGGCGCCACCATCTTGTGGAAAGCTGGCACCTTCTGGTGGGTCATTGTCATAATCATGTTCAGTGCTGCTCTCTACCCAAAATGTGCTTGTAGGGGATTGCTCGGAAAATACTGGTGTTGTACTGAGGGCGGAGCTTGCTCTACGTGACCCCGCCCCGCTACCACCTTTACTAGTAGTACCACTCCCACTTACACCACCGTGGTGTTCTGGTAATAAATTTCCAACAGCATCTGTCATATATCGCCAAGTTTTTCTCGTCAAAAGCCATCGTTCCTTTTTCACACTTGACCCGGGTTTTTTCTTCGGTTTTGAAATCCCTGTCGAAGGCCCTGCCTTTTCCTTAAGGGATGGCCGACGGCTCAGAGATGGTGATCGACTCGTCGATCTCCCTTTTCTTGACTGATCCATGACTGCGTTTCAAAATTATCACAATTTTTGGTGTTTTATGAAATTTTCTCGGAATTTCAATTCACGTCCATTAAATCTCTTGAAGAAGTCCTCATCGTAATCACAATTATTGAGATTTTGGTGACTTTTCTCAGACCTTCCTCAGAATTCCACTTCTGGGTCAGATATGCTCGATTATTTTTCATTGTCATCATAATTTTTTGATATTTTTGCAATTTTTTACATCTGGGTCATTAAATATTCTGGAGAATTCTTCATTGGGCGTAATTCTCACGTCAGTGTACACGTCATATGGTGAAATCTCAAAATTCATGAGAAGTGTCAAAATAAACAATAATAGTCAAATGACGATGTAGTCGTGTGAGGATCACTCACAATATTATTTTAATTCTGGCATATTGTTAAATAATAATTGCAAAATATGATGAAATGTGTGTATGTGGGTCGCAGACAACATAACATTGTGGGCATGAGAGAAAGATTATTATAATGATGGAAACTGATCCGAATTTGAGTCCTTTGACGGAATAATGATCACTCATTATTTATTTCTCAGGATTGGAAGTTATGAAACAATTTGAGGATTTCTTGACACACACATGTGGAACAACTTGAAGTTTTTCCCGGGATTGGTTGATTGGTCAGGGATTTGGGAAATCACAGTCACAGTCACAGTTTGGGCTTGGGATGACCAGTTTGGCCCGGACATTTTGGAGACATACATTTTGAAAGGAATGCGAAAAGAAATAGTTTAGTTTGCCGGTAAAGTAAAAGAATGGAGAGTAAGATGGGACAGGAGTGTGTTCTTAATGGGAGTCTAGTAAAAACTGAAGAGATCTCTGATTGGGTTCCATAGTGCATTTTCGACTTTCGGGGTTTTTTGGGAGGAGAGGTTCCAAAAGAATGCGAGAGTGAATGTAACGGGTTTTAGAAAAAAAAAATATCCCATCGTTCGTCGTTTTGGGAGTTTGTTCAAACGGGGAACTATTCCAGGACAGTCCCTTACTCTTAACTAAACTACGTCCACTTACTTATTGATACACATTTCGTCTAAGACGGAGACGCTAGCACTAACCTAACTTCCATCGCCTAAGATTTCTATGTTCTAGTCCTCCTTAGAATTCTGATCAGTTGTACACCCTTCTTCCGAGGATTCCATCTTCGGGCGTCGCCAACGTTTCGCATAATCTTTTAAGGGCTCAAATATTTCAATTTTTTTTAATCCAGAATACCAAATCCTTCAAGGGGTCTTGGAAATAATAAAATTGGAGAAAGTTAGTGCAAGTAAGGCATCCTTGGTATTATGCTATGCAGTGCTGCATACAGCTAACCATACTTTTACAAATTTTCCGTAGATTTGAATGCGTGATTGCAGTCTTTCAACGACCCTTGGCAAATCCAAAATGAGGATATTTCGGGCTGAGAACGTGGTTTACCCGACACTGAGTTCCTACCTACTTCTAGGGATACAATTTCCTAGCCAAGCCAACATGAAAAATTACAAGCTATTCCTTTAAAAGAAAACATGGATGTTTGACATCGCCAGGCGAGAATCAGAATGAAGAATTAATGATTAGGAAGTCAAATCCAGAAAGTCCGTGATTCATAGGCCGAAACCCCGGTAGGCTTCAGTAGGCCTGGCCTAGCTTCGATTTCGTTTTTTACTGAATTCAGTGTAGATAAAACTCGGTTTTCTCGTAAAACATTACAATTCGTAATGCTATCGGCGGAAATAATGAATTCGTTGTACCTAAAAAAATGGACTTTTGCAAATCTGAGGAAGCCTAGGATGGAAACCTATGAGGTTTCGGCCTATGCCGTTATTGTCAAAAGTAGCACTTGCCTCCTCGCTTTGTTGGATTAGAACCAAAGGGCACACTGGTGTGGGTTGTGCAATACACAGTTCTGAACACTCCTATCCCGCATATTGCGCAAAAAATAATTTTTGATTGAATTGAAACTCCGTAATTGTCTTTCTTGATAATTTGCTGTACAGAGGGCGGTTCTTAACTTGTTACACCCTACCCCTTTTCCTTTATAGTAGTCAGTGTTCCAAGGTGAGAATTTTAAGAACAGGCGTAAGATTTAATAAAAGTTTTACGTATGTAATTAGGCAATGAATTAATTTCGTGTTATGCAAAATATATCACAATTTCCTTTGTTTTAGCGTAGTCTGACTCAAATTCTATCAAATGTTGTTAATCTCCAGAGTGATGTGTGTAAAGAGTAAAGAAGCGGAAAGATGTTTTCAGAAAAACTAAGTCAAGTCCAACATTTTGGTCACAAATTCCGTTCACGGGAACTATGGACGAAATGTCGGTTCAAAAAAATAGCCTAGTAATATTAATTTTTGAAAGATTTGAAGCGTGATCGCTTTAGCTGCAAGTATAAAGATTAACCGTGCTTTGGTGCAAGTGTAGCCCTTAACCACATGACCATGTGACACCAAATCACCCCCACAAATGGCGGGTCGGCTAATTCGCATACTTCACCAAAGTAGGACGTATTAGCCCACCTTTTCCTAGACATACTTGTAAGACTGTTTGTCTGAGTTAATTGTACAAAGTTCAATCCTATCGCTTTGCAAGAATATGTTCATAAACATGGTGGCCTTCCATTCTGGACGGACACACTTGATGCATCCGGTGAAAGGGTGGCTCCCCGGTCTCCACACTTCTGACCTTTGACATTTTGGTCAGAATTGAAGAAAGTTGAGATTTAATTTGAAAAGTGTTTGTTTGATTATAAGATTGAAGGGAACATAAGATGTTTGCTTGGGGCGGGTTTAGATTTATGGTGTGCCATGCCGTGCTGTGGATTCAAAAATGAGGAAAACTAATTTTAACTCAGTGGGACGTTTGTGTTTTCCCCCCATCCCTCCCATCAGATCACAACTACACTTTCACACTTGACTCCAAAAACCGGGCATTTACGGAGTCAATCACGAGGGAACCACCCTGTCCGATTATCTCCCATCATCTTGAAGGGATTACCACTTTAAGGACCTCCCCTACCTTCCAGTAGGTCTTTTTGAAAATGGAATTCATCATAGAAGATTTTTTTTAATTTTCAGAATCAGCTGTTGTAAACAAGAGGACCATTACATGATTTTAGTGTTATCATTCGTCTGTTATTGGACCACCGCTATGGCGCTTAGTGGTTCTGCTATTGAGATTCGATATATCTCTGGGATGATTCTTGATGAATGATTTGTTTGTTTCCCATTTGGCCTAGAGAAGATACCCTTTGTATTAAATACACTTTTTCGAGCAGTATATTTGTCAATTGTAATTGATAGATTGTTGACTTGGTTCTGACACTTTAATAAAACTAAACTTGAACTTGAACTTGAACTTTCGAAGCAATTTCACCATACATTGTCTCCCGGATGAATCGAACTCTCACCATAATGATAAACGAAGGAATAACTGTACCACTATGTGCTACAACACAACTTGCGATATTGTGTGGTTGAGAATGTTCCCTTGTGAGCCAGACTTCTATCCCTGCATTCCCACAAGGTAATCCGGAAAAGTCTGAACTTAGGGATTGGAACGGAACATACGGAGTAGATTTTGTTATGTCGTTGAATGGAGTGCAATCCATTGAATTCAATGGCAATGGCAATGCCATTCTAAATCCACGAGAGAATGTCATGTAGAATTTGAAGTGTGCTAAAAGTGTAGACACACATTCACATCTCATGACCTTTCCTTCCCTCTCAATCGCACTCACATTCCATGGCAAGGTACGAGCTCAGGAGAATTCCTTAATAGGAAGGCATCCCAATCAGACAGTGTGCTCTCAATTTTGGCAAAAGCTTCACAAATTTATTCCATTGTTAACCCAACTCAACGTTTCGGATTCGGACTCGGATATCTCTCAAGGGGTTAATTTCAATGCTTTTCAATAAAAATACAAAATCTTTCAAGGCGTCGTCATTGAAATTAATGCAAAATATTAAAATTGGGGCAAGTTGGTACAATTATGACATCCTTGGTATTGTGCTATGCCGTGTTGCATACAGTTAACCATACTAATCTAAATTCAACAACAAATTCCCGAAATGTTTTCAGAAATTTTTTGGAATATTTGTACCACTATTTTTAGTACACCCACCCCCGCATTTATGGATTTATGGAGTCTAACTTGTACTTCGTACCTCGATTTCTGGTTTAATTACATGCCCACGTACGTACGTAATTTCCTTGAAGACTTTCTCAAGTTTTTGACAAGCTTTCTTGTTTGAAGTTATTTTGATTTGACATGAGTTGGGAAAAACCTTCAATGACAGATCTTCCATGGTTTCTGACTTGAGGAAATCAATGGAGGTCACACGACCACACACCTTCTGCTCTTTGCATCACATCAAACTTTATGCAATTATTTAAAATTTGACTCAACTGACATGGTCACTCACCAAATTCTGACCAGGTCATCAACGAAGTAGTGTTCTAAGACAGAAACCACGCGAGTGTGGGTGTGGTTTTGTTCACTTCTCAAAGTTTTCATAATATTTAGTGCCATTTCAGTGAACAAAAGTTATAAGGTTGACCTTTCCGTCATTTTCATATGCCTCACAGGGTGGTTCAAAAATCATTAATGTGGAACACAAGTGATAAAGCAGTGAATATTAAAGGAACCTCCGACAAAAGGGACCTTCAATATTAGTGGACTTTAATTGCTTTCTCCGGAATCCGATTTCTTATAAAAATTAACGAAAATTGAAATAAGTTTGAAGCGGTTCCTGCTACTCACTGCAACTAATCTGCAACAAATCACCTCCAGCCTCCAATCACTTAAAACTTTCAGTGCCTTGATTAGAATTGGATATCAAGTAATCAGCATGACTAGAATTGCAGAAAAAACCGCATTATCATAGAACATTGCAAGTATTAATTGGAATTCGACTTAAATCATACATTGTCGGCAGTTATTCCATAACAAATCAGTTCAAGAATTTCAGAACAAACTGTTATCAATATTTGGATAATTTTTCGAACAACTACAGTGTGAAACGAGATATCAACAGACTAGAATAAAAAAATGAATATATTTTGAATAGCTCAGATATTTTTCGGCAAATTGGCCCAATCTGCAATTGAGTCAAAGTTTTTCCACACCACGTAATAGAAATAGAATACGAATTGGCATAATTTACACAGACTCGTTGAACGTACTTCCAGTTACGAAAATACGAAAGAGTCAATCAAAATATGATTGGGATTTTGTCTGGCTGTCTGGGAAATACGAAACTTTAAGAAATGAGAAGATTTGATATCATTAGAGTTGTCAAAGTCAAGGTGGTTGTCAATATACAGGGTGGTTCATAGCCAAGGCAACGAACGGTTGGAAATATTCGAATTTGTGAGACTCCATGTATAGTAAAATCAAAATCCTTAATTGCTATAGTCAATGGCATTAGCCACGAAGATAGACAGATAACTAAACCAACATGTCTGACAGCCATCCATATAAGGAACTGCGAAGTGGAGTGACCAGGAATTGAACTCGGGACAAGCCTGACCCTCGCCAAACAGTAACAGGGTCGTTCTCCCAATGCCATACTTACACATGAAGATACGTCTCTCCAAATCGGCCTTATTCTATTTCAGTTCGGGGCAGGGGTGTATAGTATATGAACCACCTTGTAGAAGAAAGACAAGTATTTGTTAGAAATTGCGGTGAGAGAGGAAAGGTCGGATAAAATATGAAGTTAATGCGGAGAAGCAATGAAGGATGAAAACAAAGAAGAAAAACAACGGACACATGACACCCGGAGTCTATTCTTGTGCTTCCAAACCATCAAAAATATTTATTGACATTCTCTTTAGGCACAAGGTACACCCTTTGGCTGTCACAGAAGTCACTGCTCCGAGAAATCTTTAGTTTTACAAGAAAACTATTTCTACTCCTAATGTGCGTAAATCCTATGCCAACTTTAAAAGCAACTAAACACAACAGGTACTAATCATCAACAAAACTCGACAACGTTTTCTTACTAGGTGAGCTCATACGTTGGAAACATAGGAAATCTGCTTCATTCTGTTATTTCAGAACTGAAGACACTACATTAATGGAGGTTTAGCTATTACGTCAGCTTTCAATGAAGTCATGAGTAAACATGAGTGGTATGGACAAAACTTTCAGGCGTATATTTTGCTACAAGAATTGAACAACTTTGTCCTCTGACTCAAAGCTTGCATTACTTTTTCTTTGTTTGGACAGTTTGAGCTTACCTGTTACGAAAGTTGTCAATTTATAATGACAACGAAAATTTGCCCAATCTGATTCGAAATCCCGATTCCAAAATTTTGATTTGACACCTGAAGTAGTCTGTATATGTATATGTAAATGTGGTACCGTGGGATTGTTAAGGGTGTCGCAGAAAAAGCGCACCATTGTTTGATCATATTTTGACGTAGTTACAAGAATTTATGCTACGGTCATATTGAAATTCTTTATAAATTCTGAAGAATTTATTTTGGACTTTAATTGGGACAGTGGGACTCATAAATGAAACTAATTTCCACATTAAGTTGATAAAATAAATTCTTAGAATTTGTCAATAATTCCAACCTGACGGTAACATAAATTCTTGTAACTACGCCAAATTATAATCAAACAATGGTGCGCTTTCTCTCGGACACCCTGTATTTGTGTCTAAATTCCAAAAGGTTCCAAATCACACTGACAGTAGTTTCCTTGTCAGAAGATTAAATTTTAAAAAAAGGCCAATGTCGTAATTTGTATGAATACAAATTATTATCTGTATTAGAATCCTATCGCATGTTAAAGCGGAAGAAATAGAAAATAATGATTTTTAGATAGATTGAGCAATATTCCTTGAATACAAAAATTAATCTGATCGAAATTGCGTGGACGAGCGGAGCTTAAAGGGGTAAAGTGATCCGAAATATTTCAGCATACTTATATACTTGGTTGTTAAACCTGTTGATGTAAAGCGATCCGAAATATTCCATTCCAGTAACCTCGTGCGTCATCATTATCCGCACCATTTTCTAAATTTGGAAAATTTTAACGATGTTTTTTTGGAATAAAATACGGCCTCAATTTGTCAACTCACACTCAAAGGATTTAAATTTTACCCTAGTCTGCGTCATAAAATAAAATCCGAATTTCGAAATAAGAACGACGAAAACAAAAATAATAACGAAAACATTTTCGTCTAGTCCTTAAGAAAGCAAACAATTTGAGGCCGACGCGACGTCTAAAATAATATTTGTCTACAATTCTGAATCACACACTCCAGAGCGAATACGTAGAACACACCTTAGTCCTGCCTAGACTGTATTTTGGGGTACGAATATTGATAACAGTTTATTCTGAAATTCTTGACATGATTAAGAGAACTTGGTTATCTAACTGGGCAATGTATCCGAAGTGGAACTGAATACCTGTCCAAAGAATTGAACGGAAACGCCTGGACCATAAAAATTCTATCAGGATCGTTGGATTGAGCTAAATCTTGCATATACAAATTCCTCATAAAATTCTACTAAAAAATCCATTCACAAAATTCCAAAGTTTTGAACTT